>OX443562.1:49398449-49513241 GCA_949372485.1 Cheilosia soror | reverse complement strand
TAAACTGATATCCATCGGATCAACCATAATCCATTTATGCATGCTCCACCGTGCAGGTTTTTAATCGAAAGTCTCGGGCTATCCAGTTCAATCAGACCTTCTTACTATTCTAAGCTGAGGCAGAGACAACAGCTGCCTAAACGGGTTGCAACGACTGAAAAAAAAACAGTCAAAAACCAAAAATCCTGTCAAGGAAATGCAGACGAAAATACAGCCATGAACGAATAAAAAAAATCAATAAAAAATGGAACACTAAATAGTAAATGGCAAATAGCTATTGCGAGATCGGAGTACGGTGTATCAATTACATTTTGTGTAGTTGAAAACTTAATTTGTACTAAACTCTTGCAGAACTAGAGTCAACTAGCTATAGTTTACATTAAACGAACATTATCACATTCACGATTAAAGTTTTGGTTAAAAAACGCCATCTTGGAAATGATAACAAATTTTTATTATTCGCTAAATAATTTGAATCTCATACAAGATGTATGAAGTATAAGTAGGTAGGTATATCTAGTACGTTATAAAAAGCTATATCAATATTTTTAATGATCAAGTAAAAAACCTTTTTAATACCTACCTGCCAATGAAAATATTTTCAATAAATCGAATCGATGCAGCAAATCAAATTGAAAACTGAATCGGTCTTCAAGTTTTCAACCGCATCAAGTTCCACTTGCTTGCACTACTTAATACATACGACTAAACTTCACTATTCATTTCTTCACATTCACTGCCGACAGTATCAATTTGCATTTCGTTTTCCATAACAATTTAATCGTTTAACAATCTGCACGCTATAATATTTGACGCGACATTGTAATGGACAATGTGCTGCAACACTAATGTTGTTTAGTTTGTAAGAAAAATAAACTGCACAATGTAAAGAATATTTTTTTTATTCGTTGGCTATATAAGTGATTATGATTACAAATAACTATGTATATAATTATATGAATTAAGTGCGGTTTAAATTTTGCAGTCATTAGACAAAACCTAGAATGAGCTACATTCATATAATAGCAGGAAGGACAAAAGGATTTATGTGAAAAATAACTAGAGACCTTTTAAAAGGTTTTTTGTTAAACCCTCTCCCAGTTTGCATGACTGATACAATTTTTGCTGAATGAACTCTGTTGCATTATTCATAATAATTATTGCCTTATCATTGAAATTAATGATAATTTCCGTTTGTACATATTTTAGTAGTATTTTTTTCCTGACGAACACGTTTTCTGGTTAAGGTAAGTGCGAGAGATATACTTTGGCCAAGATACAAGTTGTAGGTATCCATTAGATGTTTTAAAAGTAGAAATGTATGCCGATACACCTGATTAGCCGTTTTATTTTTACTTCTTTGATTTGAAAATTACGGACATTTTGAAGCAACTTACTTCCAGAACTAGTTCTATGTTTTGAGTAAATCCGACCAACCAATTATTCGTTACCTACCATAAAAATAATTATACCCGAAGGGTTTTGTCACCATAAAATGGGCTATTGGGCCATTATCAGTGGGGAAGGGAGGAGTAACAACGATTCTCGCTTGTTTGGGATTGACCCTGACAATTTCTGTTGGGAAATTTTGTCGAATTTCAGTCTCTGAATTATTGTTTGATAAAATATAATCTGGAATATTTATCCAAATAACGTACTCCTAGGAGAACCGCCGCGTCCTTTTGAGCCAACCGTTTTTTGTTTTATCAAGCGCGTAGCAAAATTCACAAACTTTTTTTTCGGGAAAGCTAAACAACATCATCAGCTATTGTAAGAAAGGCTAATATATGCGGCTATAAGTGAATGTCAATCCGATATTTTTTTTATAGAACTATTCTTGATGTTAATTTTTTTTAACTTTCTGGTATACGTAGTAGATAAGAGAAAGATATTGTTTTCGTACAAAATTTCGAACTCGAGATTTTGATCAATTTTGATATTACCATGATAGGGGAACTCAAAAAAGTGGGTCTCGCAATTCTGTCCGTCCGTATGTCTGTCTGCCCCACCCTTGGGGAATCTAAACGCTTGGACGGATTTGCTTCAAACTTCGTATTTAGAGTTTGTAGGCTTCCCTAATATTAACGGTACCTCCCATATAAAAATCTTACGAAATATTACGAAATATGTCTAAATTTAGATTTTTTCGAAAACGGCTCTAACGATTTGAACCAAAATTGATGGTTGAGTTAATGTAAGCATGCTTAACATGACTGCATACCCAGTTTTTCGCTAAAAAGGCCAGCAACGGCAGTTTTAAAAATTGGCTTTTTTTTTTCTCGAAAACGGTAAAAACGATTTAAAAAAAAATAAAAACGATTTTTAAAAAAAAATATTTTTAAGGTACTACATATTGTCATTCTTAACTTGATAGTAAACTCAGTTTTTCTCTAAAAAGACTGCGGCCTTTGATATCCACCCAAATCCCTAATAATAGTACCTATGTACTTTAAAAAAACTGCTCACATCTCAAAAACGCCATTTTCGATTATGATAAAAATGTTACTGTCAGGTAATGCTTAAATCCATAGTAATACCATTTGCTCAGTTTTGAGCTAAACAGTTGAAAAACAGTGTTTTTTGAACCATGAATGCGTCCTTCGACTTCCACCCCAACCGCTAAAAATGGTACTTGAAAAACTACACATATCTCGAAAACGCCATTTTCGATTTGATTAAAAATGTAACTGCTAGGTAATGTTTATATCCTGAAGAATACGTCGTACTCAGTTTTCAGCTAAACAGTTCAATAACAGTACTTTTCGAATCCAAATTGTAACATATATCAGCATAATTTTACAAAAAACCGCTCTAACGATTTTGATCAAAATACATATTTAAGACAACATAAGCATTCTTAACATGATCACGTACTTAGTTTTTCTCAGAAAACTCGAATATTGCCGTTTTATGAATATTTCTCAAAAATTACTACCCAAATTCCGACCATTGAGACCACTTTTTTAAATAATAATCAAAAAGAGAATTCGAAATTCATCGCCTCCTTGCGTCCCAAATGTCAATTGGGGTGAAATTTGAAAGTAAGTAATAAAGTGTTGTAGTTAATACGTACATAATGTCTATGTAGTATGTAGGTATTACCTACGTGTTTAGTTAACAAGGGTAAGATGTACGTAAGTGGAAATAATTTTAAACGTAAAATTCTTTGAAATGTCTCTGAGATTCTGCGAGATTCGCAATAAACGAGAAAGTTTCGTGCGACCCAGTCGTGCACATTTTTTCTATCTTATTACTGTTTTTTTTTTTTTTTCAATAAATATCAAGAGTTTTTAAGAACAAAAATTATTGTCCTTTATTTTTTATTCGACAAATATGGTCACCGTTGTATATCAGCGGACCCGACAAATTGTCCTGAGTCCTGACTGTTATTAGCGTGTTCAGCAAACTTTTTTTAATATTTGAATTTGCAACAAACTACATATTACTATACCCAATTTTATAGAGGCATCTTTAGCTCAGTGTAGGGTTAAACATAAACTTGGCTTAAGTAGTGTTTGCTTACACATACACAATCGATATTTAAGCTTAGTTTAATTAAGTTACTATTTTATCGTCATTATGAACCATCTATCATGAATATACATACATATTTACAAGCTGGTGACACCCTTTACAAGCCAAACATAATAATATCCATTGTTGCTTATTTGGGGGGGGGGGGGGGGGGGTAAAAATTAATTTATTATCTCGATTGATACTTAAGCCACGGAAGTCAGTGGCTTAACTTAAGCCAATATTTAATCGAAGTTTATCTCAAACCTGCACTATGGAAACCAAATTGGTGCTAATCCTGAGTTTATCCTTGGATCGATACTTAAGCTCGCAGTGTGAAATCGGGTGTAAGTATTATTTGACATTTCAATATTTTTGTTTTACCAATGTTACACTTGCCAATCGCTGTTTCTTTGGCCTAAGAAGGCAACTGACTGTAGTAAGGCATTGTCAAGAAACACTGAAGACCACATCCACTCCAGTCTATGGCGCAAAAGCATGGACTCAAAGGCAGGTGAAGATCTTCTTGGTCGTTTGTGGTATAATTTAAAGAAAATGACACTTAAAAATAATATATATTTTTATTAGAAAACGTTGGATCGATCTCACTCCGTTTAGGTGGGAGGTTAAATTTATAAAAATATAAGCAACATTTTCTCTATAATGTCGTGCAATTTCAAGCAAAAATCCTTAAATTTAAAGTTTGAGATAATTTTTTTTTGTTTTTTTTTTTTTTTCAAAAAACTATTAACATATATAAATTGAAAAGAACAGGTTCCTGGCTTCCAAAAATCCTAAAGTCCTTTATTGTATGTGTTGCCAATGTTTTTTAAATTATTATTATTATTATTATTATTTTCACTTTACGGATTCGACGATACCAAAATATTCTTTTCCGCGAATAATTCCCCCCGGCGCGGCGGCGGATTCCACGATAGGGGTGATTAATAGTAAGTACATATTTCAGTTTCATGCATATGGCCCATAGTCGCTACTTAACTGGACAATCTGAGGCAGATCATGGCATATATTTTTTGGTAATAGATCTCGAAGATCATTATGTTGTTTAAACATTTGTCCTTATTAAAAGTAAATAAAATAAAAATGATGATTTAGAGTCGATGGCGGAGGATCGAGAGCTATGGAGGGTCCACTTGAGCAACCTACACCCGCGACCCACTTAATGGACAAGCGGACCATTGAAAATGAATGAATGAATGAAATAAAAATAAATAAATAGGTGGCGCAAAAGGCGATAGACACCCTAGCCCTAGCTTCTCGCAACCATTTGTTTGTGTGTGTTTTTATTTTTTGGACGAATGGAAGGGACCTACAATTTTAGTCATACTCTCGGATGTTTGTCAGACGTTCGCGAGAGGTGGCGCAGTAGAAAAAAACCTTAAGATGTAGTACCTATGTGTTTTTTTTTTCGGGGATCGAACCTGGGATCCGTCGCACAGTAGCCCAGCACACTAACTACTGCGCTACTGCGCCCACCATTTGTCCTTATTGCGGTATCGAGTTTTGTATAAAGGAGCCACTTTCACCAAAATATCTTAAAATTTGTATTTTTGTACAAGTATTTATTCACAAACTTAGGAAAAATATGCAAATCTAATTTCACCATAAATTTGGTAAAACCGAAATAGCATACAGAAATGGTTGTAAAACACAATTCATATTTGTATGTTGGTGAAATAGCCCACAGATTAACCTAACTGGGACATCCCGTATGTGCCGCCCTACTTAACATAATAATTGTATAATGTTACATTTTTTCCTTCCGCATAACAATGACAGGGAGCAAGTACCAAGGCCAATAGCATGAAAATGGGTTACAATACAAAGCAAACTGTAAATCGGATCGACATCGACAGTCAATACAGGATAATTTGTTCGATGCCACGTAGCTACAGCTCTGCTAAAATTAAGTTTAACAATATTAGACATACAAAAAGCATCTTCCGTAAAGCATTATAATTCCCATAATAGTTTTAATTTATACAAAAATGCATACCACCATAACTGACCTACATTTTAAATTCAATGTTGTGACGCCACTTTAAGTAGTAAGATTTTTATGAGGTCACAACAATAACCATTACTATGACACCGCAACGTGTGTGCGGGCATTATCTCCATTAGCTTTATCTTAATATTTATCTAAATTATTATATCATTACAGCATTTAATAGTTCTTGCAATTATGTAAACACAATAATTGTAGGTCATTTGAAGGTAGGTACATATGGCCCTATATTTTGAAACGTACGCCGAACTTGATGTCAGTGCTAAGTTATCGGTCTTTACTTCGTTGCTTGTTCCAACTCGTACCTATCATGGATAGTTACGGATGGAAAGAATTACTTACTTGCCTAGGTGGCGCTGCAGTCCAGGGTGGGCACCCAATACGCCTCTCCAGTTAGAACGATTTTTGGCTAACTCTTTCCAATTGCGCACTCCAAATTGGTTGAGGTTCCCTTACACTAGTGTAAGCTACCTAAGGCGAGTTTTTATACCCTCCACAGGAAGGTATATTCACTTTGCCATTACATTTGTAAAGCCAAGATGGAGTCACCGGAGACCCCATAAAGTACATATATTCTGAATCAGGATCACATTCTGCATCGATTTAGCCATGTCCGTCTGTCTGTCTGTCTATCTGTTGAAAGCACGATAGCGTCCAAACGAATCGACTGAAGTGAATAAAATTTTGAAAAAGTACTTATTTTTACTGTCGTCAGGTTGGTATTAAAAATTGTCTAGTTCTGGTACCTCCCATACAAAACCAATGTTAGACTCATGCGTGTAATATCAGCGTGACCGTTGTGAGACTAAAGTTGCAATTTGGCACTTTTTATACCACCTTGGCGCAATGAGCCCACTTTTCTAAAATTTAATGATTTTCGCCCTTTTTTACAATTTTAAGAAAATTCATGAAGAGATGAAGGGAAAATCTCAACTTTTGAACTTTTCCCAGTGTAAGCACCACAGGATCTAGCATTCTGACAAATTTTACGATTCTATGATGGCTGGAGTAGGAGACTTTAGTAGTAGTCTTAGATCTGCTTTGGCACAGGTTGCCGGTTGCAGATGCGGTTGCAGGTTGCATACTGGCTGGCAGTGGTAGGTGTAGGTGTCATATATTTTCAGGGTGAAGAGGTTTATTTTTCTTGTAGGTATAATTTGTGCGAATGAATGACCGTTTGTAGCATGTTTCGTCGCAATTGTCTCAGCAGGATATTTTTTTATGAGTTTTATGGTGTTTCGAAAAGAAAAGGTTTATGAGTTTTGCACTTGGTTCAGCAGGTGTAATGTTCATGGATAAGAAAAGGTTATTTTTTTGTGCGAGTTTTATGGCGTTTAGAAAAGAAAAGGATAATTTTTTTAATGGTTATTCGCATATGTAGGGTAAGCGGTGCAACGAATTCGGCGCTAGCAGAATTTTCGAGATGAGATATGTTAATTTTCTATGTATCACTATTGATGCAATGCATTCGGCGATAACCGAATTTTCAAGTCGAGTCATGTTTATTTTCTATCTCTCACGGTTGATGTAATGCATTCGGCGACAGCCGAATTTCCACTGTACATATTTATTATGGTGTTTCGAAAAGAAAAGGTTTATGAGTTTTGCACTTGGTTCAGCAGGTGTAATGTTCATGGATAAGAAAAGGTTATTTTTTTGTGCGAGTTTTATGGCGTTTAGAAAAGAAAAGGATGAGACATGTTAATTTTCTATGTATCACTATTGATGCAATGCATTCGGTGATAACCGAATTTTCAAGTCGAGTCATGTTTATTTTCTATCTCTCACGGTTGATGTAATGCATTCGGCGACAGCCGAATTTCCACCGTACCTATTTACTCACATGTATGAATATTGATGCAACACATTCGGCGATAGCCGAATTTCCGTTTATTTTATCTAACTTTCGTAAAAAAAGGTGATCAATTCTCTTTTCCCCTGTTTGTATACATTTTTTTGTCTCTGATGTTATTTACGAGTTGTATGATGTTTCGAAAAGAAAAGGATCATTGATGGAGCGCATTTTTCTTGCAGGTATAATTTGTGTGAACGAATGACTGTTTGTAGTATGTTTCACCGCACTTGACTCGTCAGTCGAAATGTTCATTGATAAAAAAAGGATCATTGTTTGAATGTTTATTAACATGCGTAAGGTAAGCTATACTAGGAATTCGGCGCCAGCCGAATTTTCAAGGTAAGACATGTTTATTTTCTAGTACCCACGATTTATGTAATGCATTCGACGGCAGCCGAATTTACGTTTTTGTCTTTTCTCCTGTTTATATACATTTTTTTTGTCTCCCCTCCAACCGACGAAACGAAATATTCTTATAAAAATAGAGATCGGATTTGTATTTCTAACTAGTTGTAGAAGTCTACCCGAGCTGAATATTCGAATCAAATATATCTGAAATGGATTCGACAATTATTGAACTCTCGATGTTGGAAGCGAATGATATTAATTATTTGCCAACAGTGAAAATCGAGCAGTTAATTCTAGGAAAGGAGTATCATATTTCGGAGCTGAAACGTGTAAATACGCGTTTCGGCGAAGGATTCGTTGCAGTTCTGGAGAAGAGTTGTCAGGTATGAAACTAACTTCTCCATTATATATTTTGTCATGTATGTTTTGTAATCATTTTGTTTTTTTTTTTTTAAGGCGTTTTTACCAGGGCGATATAATAAGATGTCGGAGGAAACATTCGACGCTCTCAACAGTGGGATGTACTCCTTAGTATATGATGGGAAAATTGGACGAAGCAGCAGATTAATTTTTAAGTCAATAATTTAGTTTAAATTAAATTTGTCATTTCTTAAAAAAAAACGTAGATATTAGAAAATTATATTTTTTAAGAACTTGCTTGAAATAAAACATTTTATTGGAAATAGTATTTGTTTATTTATTTATTCTATAATATAGGCATATAAGTTTTTTTATCCTAAGCAGCATTTTTTCAAGTGTATGGCACGAGCATGTATCGGGTCCTTCTTGGCAGTAATCTGACGACCAACAACAATTACTTAAGTGGTATCCAAAGGCTGATAGTTTAATAGTGGTATTTTTATATTTCTCGAGAAACAGCAAATAGTCGACAAATTCTTGATAGTGTTCTTCCAGAAGAGTTTCTCTATTATTTTTCAAAAATAATAAAATATTATCGGCTTCTTTGGAGGGATCCATGTTTGACTTCTGCTCGAACACGATTGCGGATGTATACTGATTTGTGGATATTAGAGTTAACGAAAGGAAACATCTCGTATACGTTTATTAGTTTTATCTGTTGAAACCTTCCATAAGAATAGTATATTGAGTAAATAATCTGCTGACTTCCTTATCGACATATTTCTTTGTCGCAGCATCTGAATTATGAATCGGGTCGGCAATATTCTTAATTAATTTTTTATCAGCGTCAAAGTATCCTGTTTGAGTTAGTTTCAACATAGTTAAGGATTCTGCGTTTATTGTCTTCATGAATGTACTAAAGGTATCATCGATATGTTGCCTTAAAACAGAAATTAATTTATCTTGGAAATCTATATTCTCATCCACATATTCCTTAGTAGCAGCTTGAT
Source organism: Cheilosia soror (assembly GCA_949372485.1). Classification (NCBI taxonomy): domain Eukaryota; kingdom Metazoa; phylum Arthropoda; class Insecta; order Diptera; family Syrphidae; genus Cheilosia; species Cheilosia soror. The sequence goes on along the minus strand of OX443562.1, from coordinate 49,504,126 downwards.
GTGGTTTTTTCGGATTACCGACATTTACTCAAACATTTACGTTTCATGTCGAAATCTCCGTTAGATAATAGTTGCAAAGGGACTTCAGATTTTTCTGCAGATCGAATTGTTTTAATCGCGTGAGCATCACTTCTACCAAACTTGTCAACGGTCATTATGATAATGATGGGTAACGTATATTCGTCATGATTAATATATTATATCGGATTCTCTCAACTCTTCAATGATAGAATTTATTTCATTTTGATGGTTATTGTTACCGGCATTTTTAGATGCGATCAAAAGCGATAATCTTTCTACGAGCTCATTAGGATCATTCCAATATACATAATCAATTGGTTTGCTGGAGAATCTCATTTCGGGATTAATTGTATTTGCATATGATTTACCAGTTTTTTCTTCTATTGCGGTATCAGTATCGTTTCTAATTAGATGTTTTATAATATTCTTATATTTGTATCCTCTATTGCTTTTGATTCGGGAATAATTTCCTTGATTCGTCATGTGGGCTAGGGTCTTCTTTAAAATACTATGATATGACTTCATGTCAATTTCGTTATATTTCTGCTTTCGAGGGTTTTTTCTAAAAAGTAATTCCACAAGTCCTGGTGTAGCTTCATAACGTTCATCATCAATTATTATGTTTTTATCGTCTATCGAGAATGTCGATCGTCCCATTTTTGTAGAATTACTATTGACGTCGAAATATGGACCATACACCTTATCAATGCTAGTTTCCAAAATATGGATTTGCTTAAATGGGGAATTCTTATTTGCTAATGGGGTGCTAAATGAAATACTATCGTCATCGTTAATATTTGACTCCGGAGTAAATGTTCTTGCTAGATCTTCACCATAAAATTCTTCACTCGTATTAGGAGACTGAAACTCTAGACGCTGACGTTTGATATTTTTTTTATTTGGAGTCTGAGTCTCTAGATGCATACGTTTGAGATTTTTTATCCTTCTATCAGTGAATTCGGGTTTACCCGATATCATCAATTCGTTTGAAATATTTTTTTTTATGGAATTTTCGGCGATTTCTTTTAATGGATTAATAATAGGTTTAAAGGTTTCCTCTATCTCGTCATCATACGCCATTTTGTCTGATTTAAGACTCATATACTTTTTCTTTAACTGCTTCCGAGCCAGAATTAAATCCTTCATCATATTTTCATTAATATCCATGTTTACTTTTTTTTAATATAGTAGTGCTCTTCCAACAGGTTAGGTTGGGTATACAACACGGGTTCGCAACGTGGGTTCACAACGTGGGTTCACAACGGGGGTTCATAACGTGAATTCACAACAGGTCGAGTTGGGTTCGCAACAGGTATGCATGTAACAAGTCGTATATTTTTAAAGGAAAATTATGTGGGTTATCAGCAGGATACTCAGAAGTATCGAAACGCTGCTTCGTCGGATCTGGATTAACGACATCATCGTAAATGTCTGCATAAAAATCATCGGTTTTTATGGAATATAGAAGGGAATCAGTATCCGTATAATTCAGTCTTATAGAATCGCCAAATTTGTCCTTCATATAATCATAATGGAAATCATACATGAGCCATTTCGCTAATTCTAGCACCGAAAACCCTATATAAATAGGTTTGTTTAGAGTGACCTTCACCCTATTCATTTCAACCGCTGCTAAATCGGTGGTAAATTCTGAAATGCTTTTGAAATTCGGTCTAGCTATCAGCGGTCTAGCACCATATCTTCTTCCATCACTATCCCACTTGGAAACAATTTTAATATCTCTCCGATTTTCAACATTTTCTAATGCTTTCCCGAAAACATTACAATTCATCCCTTTATAAAAATTCTTTTCGCATAAATGTTTCGCTTTTTTTCTCTGCTCCGTATTCAAGTTTATGTATTTGGACATAAATGTTGATTGCTCGAACTTTAAAACATGGTGAACCTTTCTTAAAATCAGTCCATGTTTTAATGCCTGCTGCAGATTTTTTATATGCACCTTGTAGTTCTTGCGCGAATTAAGATGCGCAACCAATTTACGCGTTTTACTGCCGGGGGTTATAATGTTTTCGGGACAAAATGGGAGATCATTATGTTTATCATGAAGAGATTCGGGGTAGTCGAGATCAACTTCAAGAATCATACCAAAATTACTATCATTATATAACATAATAAAATCATCAGTGTATATATCGGGATTATCCCAATGAAAACCGCCTGTCGGGAGAAATTGGATCATAGCCCAAGCATACAAATTGTTGGCGTCTAAGTAAGACATGAATTCAGATACTTTATCTGCTCTATAACAGCTAAGGTATTTATTATTAGCAACGGCATGTCTATGACTACATTGACATAAACCGCCTCTAATACCTGTTTTTATAAAATTATACATTTTAATATCCGTGATGAGTTCGAGTTTTACTTTGGTGATTTTTAGCATAGAATCCCATGCTAAACCCGGGGCTGTGTAGTAGTGACAGGGATCTAATTCATAGACCCCTCTACAAATTTTTCGAAAATTCTCGAAAACATCGGCGAGTAAAAGAACATCACACTCGAGATATAAAATCATAAAATCGCGTAACGTTTTACATTTGAAATGATTCCACACATTAACAGCGTGAAGATAATTTTCTTGTGAGCATTCTTCATCCGTAAGTTTATTATAAAAATCTTTTATGGATGGTAGAGCTTGAACGTCAAGACGTTCCCAAGAATTTAAATATTCATAAGGAAAAACACCTTTTCGAAGCATTAAATTAAAAGATGTATTATTTTGAAAACATGATTTTGTAGTGACGAAATCATCACGCTGCAACGTCTTTGCCGAGGCGTCTAGACTCGATTGAAGGAACTTGTTCGAGTCCAGGAAACGGATTTCGAAAGATCTCTTCTCATCCACCTGAATACGCTTAGATAGCGATATATAATTTTCCTTGTTTAAAGGAATGACTTTTATAGTACCTTTAATATCGCTAAGGCTTTTTATAAACATATGGCTATCATAACCGGAAAAATTATGAAAAAAGACAGGGAAAAATGTTGGTACTTTAAAGTTTAAATTGCATCCTACATGTGCTGGCCCTCTATAACAACCAGTAAAGTGACAATGATCCCTAACTCTTAAATCTGTTATCTTAAAATCTATATCACAAATATGGCATACCTTACAATTATCCTGCTTAAATAACTCGGCTGTTGTCAGCGGTTTCATCGGCTTTGGAGTTTTTACTATGTCAACATAAATCTTGCGCAGGTCTTCGACTATGAGTTCTACGAACTTTTCTGGACAATCTGCTCCTGCAAAAGAAAAAAAATAAATATGAATTAAATATTAACTTCGAATATAGGATTTTTTTTTTTTTTTTTTTTAACTTACCTACATACGTCCTTCTTTTGTTGAGTTTATCGTCGTAGGAGCATTTTATGATATAAGAAAATGCACATGGTATGTGCACCTGTACATCGGAGGTTGAAGACGCGTTGGGGTTCGGTTTACAGCTATTAATAGGGGATAATATAGCTTCAAAGTCGGCATACACAACGAACGGGACAGTCAATTTCTTCTCGTGGTTTTTGAATTCCAGTATATTATTGTCCTCATCCGGTAGTACTGTTACTACTTTTTTACACTCGGGCTTATGCTCTTTCAAACATTCCGAGTCTTTAAATCTCTGCAAACATCCGTTGCAAATGGTTGTTTTTCGTGTGCACGATGTTTGCTGGCTTCTAAGCAGACGCGATATGTTCTTAATATAAACATAGTGCGTTTTCGCACCCTGCTCGCAAAAAAGTAGATTAATGTGCGTTTCCTTTTCTTCGGCTGTGTGGTAGTATGGTCCCACAATTTGTAGCTCTCCGTCTTCTTTACCAGATGATTCGTAACCGAATACATTAATGCTTATATTATTGTTTTCTTCAAATATCGCGACATCAGCTATTTTCAGTGGGAACTCCATATTACTGAAATCGAGCGAGTGGTCATCCACAGCAATAACTTCAGCAGCAATATTAGGAATCATATATTTTGAGCTTCTTTGTCGATTGCATGATTCTATGTTGCTGAGTGCCGCGATAATTGCCCATTTAAAACAATATTCGTCATTGTTCTGTACATTAATGCATGCATGTTTATTTGATATGTACTTCGGCAAAGGGAAATAAACCGAACCCCTTAGCGGTTGATATTTATTGATATTAATATCAATTCTGTTGAATGACAACAGAGCCCAGCCGCTATCCTTTTCTTGAAATTCTTCAAGTTTAGCAGCAATATCATCAAACATGATCGTTAATATTTCATCGAGTTCTAATTCTCTTAGTAGAACATGCATTTTGGTTTGCATGCTCTTCACTTCAACAAGCATCCCGTCTTCGTCGAGGCAATTTTTAACAAAATCACCGTGAACTTCGATATTAAATTTAATAGATTTTAATGTATTTAATTGGCTTATTATTAGTTCTTGTATTATTTCGCGGTTTTCTTGAAACAAAAGCCCAACATCGAGGTTGCCTTCGTTTTCATTTGCAACAGAGTAGGTTACAACTCTATTGTTGAATGCACTTCTAATGAAACTCACATTTTTATCGAGTTTTTGCTTCAACTTTAATTTGTGGGAGCTTTTTCGCTGGTGGTGCACCCAATTCCTCTCCTCCACACCCTCATTGCATGCTGTGCAATGTTTGATCGTTGTTGGACGTTTCTTTTTACTGGCTGCTGACGTCGATGGTTGTTCATCATCATCCAGCCTTCTCCGTACACCAGCTCTCGATGTTGATGGACGTTCATCATCAAATAAAACCCCTTCTGATGGGGGGGTATTACCACATTCGAATACGTAATCTTCTGCAAATTCATTAATATTATGAATATCCCGAAGATGACGATGTAGATCGTCGATAGCATATGCAGCTTGTGCACATAATCCACACACAAATTTCCTCCCCACCTCTTTAACACATCGTGGTTGGCCTCCCAATATGGTAGATGGAACAACATCGTTGTAGAATATATTGTCGCTTACCTCCTGTTTTTCGGTCGTGTCATGCTTTACTCTCAAGTGTACTTTGAGATTGTCCACTCTCTTGAACACTGCTGCGCACAAACCACATGTCAACCTCTTGCGCTCATGGATGCTTCTGACGTGTCTAGTCAGAAGCCACTTTCTACCGAACACTTTGTCGCAAATTTCGCACGAGTAGAAAATTTTTTTTTTTTTGTTTTTTATTTAGCAAATATTTTTTTTATTAAAAGAATATCACACTTTTTTATCACTTTTAGTTTTTTCCGATTATCGTTCAATTAGTTTTTTTTATTTAGTTCCTTTTTTTTTTGTTTTAAATAAAACACTGCACTTATTACAAATTTTTTTTAAAATATGATTTTTTTAAATGTTTTTAAAATCGCTCACGTTTTTTTTTTTTGTTTTAAATAAAGCACTACACTTATTGCAGTTATTGCAAATATTTTTCCAAATATAATTTTTTAAACGTTTTTAAAATCGTTAGAGTTTAGCAAGATAAAAAGAAAATGTTAAACTGAATTTATTATGTAATGAAAAATGATACGTATTACACACACAACGAATATTCTACTCGAAAAGTCTTTCACAACTAACTAGAAATAGATAATCGTCAGTCCCTTATATTCGTTATCCTAATATTCTATCCCTCTTTAAAAAAAAATGCAGGTATACCTAACCTATGACAAAAAAAAAAATCAAAATTCGGCTATCAGCGAATGCATTACAATAATTTTACATAAAAAAATTAACATGTCTCACCTTGAAAATTCGGATGGCACCGAATTCCTAGTATAGCTTACCCTACACATGTTAATAAACATTCAAACAATGATCCTTTTCTTATCAATGAACATTTCACCTGCCGAGTCAAGTGCGGTGAAACATACTACAAACAGTCATTCGTTCACACAAATTATACCTGCAAGAAAAATGCGTTCAATCAATAATCCTTTTCTTTTCGAAACATCATAAAACCGTGAGAGATAGAAAATAAACATGACTCGACTTGAAAATTCGGTTATCGTCGAATGCATTGCATCAATAGTGATACATAGAAAATTAACATATCTCATCTCGAAAATTCTGCTAGCGCCGAATTCGTTGCATCGCTTACCCTACATATGCGAATAACCATTCAAAAAATTATCCTTTTCTTTTCTAAACGCCATAAAACTCGCACAAAAAAATAACCTTTTCTTATCCATGAACATTACACCTGCTGAACCAAGTGCAAAACTCATAAACCTTTTCTTTTCGAAACACCATAAAACTCATAAAAAAATATCCTGCTGAGACAATTGCGACGAAACATGCTACAAACGGTCATTCATTCGCACAAATTATACCTACAAGAAAAATAAACCTCTTCACCCTGAAAATATATGACACCTACACCTACCACTGCCAGCCAGTATGCAACCTGCAACCGCATCTGCAACCGGCAACCTGTGCCAAAGCAGATCTAAGACTACTACTGACTTTTTCGCTCTAGAAACTGCTGTTAAATGTTCTTATAAAAAACCCCTCAACGCAAACGTGCCAGTGACAGATCGCTGAGTTTTGCCAATGGTATCAATATCATTTGCCCATGCAAGTATAATTGTAACATGGTACCTAGTTGTGAAAAAAGGTGCCTATTGACGGGTGCTGTCTTCTGAGTTTCACACAATTTTCTCAAGTAGGATGTTAACGAAGTTACATGCGACAGAGCGCATTACTTTGTATAGATTTCTCGACATCAAGTCTCAGTAAGATTGTTTCCGACCTTAATGGATCTGCGAACGCTTTGCTTCGTTATTCTGCTTCGTTATTTAGCAGGTATATCAAAAATAGCCATGGCTCTATATAGCTGGGCTTTATAAATGCAGTCCTTCAAATCGATCACAAGTTTGTGAAAATACATCTGGACTGCTTGCGCTTAGCTTTTTTTCAGAATCTGCCGTAGTGTAAATATTCGGTCGGTTGTGGACTTACTGGGCCTAAAACCGTGCTGGTAGAGACCAATCAGTTCGTTGACAAATGGCTTCAAGCGGAGACTGATGCCTCTTTCTCCTTTGTTGTGGACCGGATAAACGATGCTGAGGTTCCATTTATAAGGCACAATTTTTCCGACCAATCCTAGAGATGAGTAAGCGTATGCTTTTCACCAAGTCGTCTCCCACTGATGCTTTAAGTAGCTCGGCTGAAGACTGTCCAGTCCAGCAGCCTTGTTGGACTTGAGAGTAGATACATAGTTCTATCCACACTTCGTTTTGGTCGAATGTCGATCGTCTTCGCCGTTTAACAGTCTGTGTGGTCTTCCATATCCTCAATACAGACTGTGATTCTACTGCAAGACTTCCTTGCTCAGTCCTTTCATTGCAAGTCTTAGTTCGGGTCTTGTTGCCCTGACACGTTCGTTCTACCTTTTGGTAAATCTTTCGAACGTATCACCTCTCTGTTGCCTAGATCGCGCGCTTCTCGTGCGCTGTTTCTATTTTATCCTTTGAAGACGATGTTCTTCCCTCCTCTTTTGCTCGCAGAGCTTACGAGTTGCTTTCGTCCTTTTCTGCAGCACCGCTTCGGTCGGGTGAAACCTAGCACATCAGTTGCAGCTAGGCTTGCCACCCGTCCTCCTTTGAGGAGGACAGTCCTCCCTTGTAAGGTGATGTCCTCCGTCCTCCACAAAAAGAAAAATGTCCTCCACAAACAAAATTACTGCTTATAACAAAAACAAAAAGAAATTCCTTTCACTTCTCAAAGAGTTCAATTTTATTTTATAAATGTGGCAACAGATACATTAGAGTCAAGTTTTAATACAAATTGCAGCACCTGCAGAAGAGCAAAAGTGTTTATGTTTCTTATTTCTTCAAGGACTTCATGTACTATTGACTTCTGCATCTGCATTGAGCGTTAAAGCCGCTGTGAAACGAAAAATCGTATACAAAAATGACGAAATCATGATTGCCCCGATACGTATATATTACAGTTTCTTCGATTTTTGTACAAAAAAAATTAGATAAGTCAGAAAAAAAAATTTTTAAACTCAAAATGCTAGCCTGTGCCCTTGAAAGTAAGGGGAAGTGCCAGTAGAAAAAAAGCAAAAATTCAGTGGTATGTATCTTTTTTAATTATCCCATATCTTCGGTTTTAAAAAAAGTTTTATTTTTTAAGTCCTCCCCGAGATTTTCTAGAAGGTGGCAAGCCTAGTTGCAGCGCTCTGATAACCTCTTGTCATCGATACCTAGATCTTCGGCACGCTATGCATGCGGCATGGGACTTATCGATTGCCTATGCTGGGCAACTTTTGTGTGCTAAATGATGTTCATAATGGGATCTTATTGAACCGTATCGGACCTATATTCTCGATAACAATGAAAACCATGAACATGTCGGACTTCTTATTCAGCCTTATTGTGAGTTTCGCCCGGAAAAATGTTTCCCTGGCGAAATTCTGTCCGCCCGAAATTCTAATGCGAGAAACAGATTACCACAGCAACAGCAACTTTGACAGCAGCAGCAACTTCAACAGCAGAAGTCGTATGAAACACATTGCAAACATCGACAGCAACTTTGTCAAGGGAGGAAAACAAAATTTGTTGTGAGTTGATTGCAACGCAGCATTACCAGATTACCTTTTATATCTTCCAAAATAAATGGTAAAAGCGAAAAAATTATATTAGGTACATGAAGACCTGTAAAATGTTAGAGCAAATCACGTACTTAGTACCAGCAGGTATGTACCAGTATAGATACTTGGTGGTAGCTAAAGTATAAAATTCGAAAAACATATCTGATGTAATTTTCGACTGTGTTTTTCAGATGTTTGCTGCCCAATCAAACGTCAAATCAAAATTTGTATGTACTTTTGTTTTAATAGCTTGTCAAACATTAATTTTAACACAACTCGCGACGATTGAATTAGATAACTCGTTTCCACACTGCAATAGTAAAACTAGAATTCAAAATCACGTCCCACCGACAGTAAATAATTTGACGCCTGCAGATCATAAAAAAGAATTGATTTCTTTTGCCAATCGAAAATAAAAGGCAATTTAAATCAAAAGAAAATTAAAATAGTATTTTCTAAATAATTTCCATAAGAATAATTTGTAGACTGCTGAAACTTTTTTTGTATATATCTGGTAATGATGCTGCACATTCAGTATGTCAGCATTCGAAAGTTGAGAGAACTGAAAAAGTCACCGTGGTGTTGGTAGCATTTGCACAGCAACATTGAATTTAGGTCTTAGCTCTAACGTCGATGTCGATGTCGATGTTGCTGTGGTAATGTAACTTCAGCCATTAAAAAGCAGGGGCTCTAAAAAGTGCGCTGTGGTTGTCAAAGTTGCTGTTGCTGTTGCTGTGCCAATCTGTTTCTCGCATAAAAGCTATTGGGAGTTTCGCCCGAACGAATGCAAACTTCGAATCGACAATGACATTTCGAACACAGACGAACACACCTAATATATGCTTTGACAGCTTTGAAAAGAAAATAAAATGTTTAAAAATTCTTTTATTTTAGAATGAATAATAAAAATACATAACAGAGTACAGTGGCCGGCATAAGTATTTTGACAAAACTAAAGTTAATTCTGCTCATAATTTAAAAGTTACTTCATGTAAAATTTGGCATCAATAGAAAGGTCATTTAAATTCCGTTTGAATGATACAAAACTTTCCTTAACCCATTAAGTACCCATTTAAAAATTTTAGAATTTAGAATTTTTGTCAAGGTCTACTTTTTTGACTTTTTTTCCTCGATATCAAAAAAAAAATGTTTTGATGCAAAAAGTTTCTCCAAACAATTCTAATAGTGACTGCAAAAAAAATTTTTCAAAAATCTCTTCGCTAATATTTTTTATGATTTTTTGAAAATTGCTAAAAATGACTATTTTAGTCACTTTTTCCTCCTTTTCATACAAAATTTTTCTGAGATCATCCCATTCAAATAATCATAAAAAATATTAGCGAAGAGATTTTTGAAAAATTTTTTTTGCAGTCACTATTAGAATTGTTTGAAGAAGCTTTTTGCATCAAAATATTTTTTTTTTGGAACCGAGGAAAAAAGTCAAAAAAGTAGACTTTTACAAAAGTTCCAAATTTTCAATGGGTAATTAATCGGTTAAGGAAAGTTTTGTATCATTCAAACGGAATTTAAATGACTTTTCCATTGATGCCAAAATTTACATGAAGTAAGTTCAAATTATGAGCAGAATTAACTTTAGTTTTGTCAAAATACTTATGCCGGCCACTGTAGGTAACTACTACAAGTGGAAAGGAAGAAAATAATCAGAAACGAGTTACTCGAAGTCACTTGCGGGATAAATGCAATCCTTTGGAGTTGCGCGAAAAGAATCAATCGTTTCTTGCATATTTGTAAATAAATATTGTGCTAATTTTTTTTAGATTTCATCTAAAATTCTATATTATAGAATTTGTGTACTTTGCTCTTAGTAGATAGCCACCACGAACAACGCAAGGTTACTCAACACTTTTATGCAAATTACAGCTACCAAGTGTTGTAAAGTGAATTGATGGAACACATGTTAAATTCGTCGTCAGAATATAAACATTTATTTTACAATATATAACGAAAATGCAGTTTAAATGAATTTTTACCCTAAAGTAAATAAAGTTGCATTTCGCTGCTTGTTGTTCTCTTGTTTGCCTCTAAAAAAAAAATAATGGAAAATTTATGTGGAAAATGACACTTTATTCCTCCCGAAAATGTGATGCGAATAAGGGGAATTTTTCGAACATCTACAATTTTTCGCCCGGAACTCATGATAAGCGAAAAGTGAAATGTCAATTTTTTCGGGTGAAATATTGTTCGGGCGAAACTCACAATAAGGCTGATTGTCTCTGAATTCCAAACTTCGTTGTTTTTCCGAACGCCCCATTAGCATTTAAGAGGAAGTGGTGTTCTAATCCATTATTTATTATGGGAGACAAAGTCACTGTGAATTCTAAAATAAACAAAACTGGTATTACTTTTTTAAATCATGCAAACCTGCAATTAAATGTTGTACCATAGTTGTAATCGCTTCTTATCTGTCGCATAGCACGCGAAACAAAATAAAGTCATTAATATGACAGATGAAGTATTATGTCAAATAAACTAATTTGTCGTCAACCTTAAAAAAATTAAATAAACTATATTTTCCATATTATTAATTGTTGTGACATTATTTTCTCATTGTCTTGTGTGGAAAATATAATGGTTCATTCAGAGAAAAATGTGGATCCCATTAATGGTTCAATGCCTTGGGGTTAGATTAGCAAAGAGGTCAGGAGTTCATTTTTTTTCGTTTCAGACAAAAGTAATAGGTATTGCATTATCAACAACTTACAATGTGAAACGTTTAATTGTATGTTTGTGATCCCATTGAATTAGGTAATTTTATGGACTCATCGCTATTATGATGCATACAGCATACCAGTTTGCAAAGTAAACGACCCCAAATATTGTAAGACACTGCAGTTCACATTCGAACTCAAAATGAGTAAGTACATTATTCAATTATTGTCGAGGAAAAAATATGTATCGATTTCTCTAAATGCAAAAAAGTTGTATTTCTGTTTTTATGGTGGTCATTTATGAAGCGCCTGATGGAGGAAGAAAATCCATGCAGGACTGGTTTTAGCACTGTTGCTTTCACTGTACGTTATGAATAGGTTAGGAGATTGCAAACGGATTTCTGGGCACATATACCAATCGTATGAGTTCAAAGTATTTCCGGGCTCAACTTAATACGTCCGCATTAAGTTTCTTTTATTTTCAGATCGATCTAGGTGATTTGATGATTAAACATGGAGCTTAGTTTTATTTTAATGTGTCGACATTTTTTTAGATACTTCCTAACGAAATATGCATGGATATAATATATATAACAATTCTGTTCTGACTGCGCATCCATGAGTTAGCATCAGCATATCCCAAACCGATAATGGTAGAGTTATATACAGTGATGGAAAAAATAATAGAAAGAAATATTTGCATAATGCTGAACCATCATTAATTGCATACAATTTGGTCTTTCTCCGAAGTCAATTCAATACTTAAATGCTAGGTAAAGGTACTTTGAAATGCTGCAGCAATTTACTCTTATCAGCTTTTGGTTTTCGTGTACATAACAGTAAAAAGTATGATCAAAAATGTCATTTCGCCTAGAAAAATTATCGAAACAAACGATTACCACAGTCGGCATCAGTGATTTTGAAGTAAAGCATGGTCTTGTTTAATTGAAATAGTGGTAACTTAGTTTATCCTGCAATTTAGTGTTTTTTAGATGAAAATCTTAAAACAGTGAAATTAACATTTTGTTAAAGTGGGTCTTGAAGTCCATTGCACCAGTTCTGAGCGTGAGGTGATAAAAAAGCTAAGAAAAGACGGCAAAACAATGAATGAAATAGCTAGCTAAGCTGCTGACCTTAGCTTATAGTGACCAGACGTCCCGCATTTTGCGAAAAAGAAGTCCTTAAAAGTATTCACAGTATTGTGCCTCAATATGAGAGCCGCCATACGCATGTTCTTTTCCAAATATCTAAATTATTCAGTTATAAATCTTTGTTTCTTTTGTTAAATTATACAAAATTGTTAATTTACATACATGCATCCATACATACATACAGACATACATTTTCAATGGCCCGCTTATCTATTAAGTGGGTCGCGGGTGTAGGTTACTCAAGTGGACCCTCCACAGCTCTCGATCTAATTTATCTATTCGTTAATTTATATACTTAGGTATCCGTTAAATTATTTATTTAACGTTAACTTATATACATATTTGTTAAATTTTTAATAATTTATTTATTTATTTAAGTGTTAATTTATTTACTTATCAAAATCAATTATAGTAAATAACATTTTTTTTTATTTCTCTTTGTTTTCCTTCAAAAATCTGAATTTATAAAATGGTATTTAAAATCTTTAAGTTTATTTCAGTTGAAAGATATACAATACATACCTACCTATCAGGCACGAAGCGTCCATATAATTTTCCGAATTGCTCAATCCAATCCAGGGCATCGAGGATGACACATCTATCGCCTTAAGCAGGGCGGAAAATAGTCCCACGGTAGAGGAAGTCACTTTTGCGATCAAATCGCTAAAAGCTGGCAAATCTGCCGGAGTGGATGAAATCCGGCCAGAAATGCTAAAGGCCTTAGGTGAAGAGGGAGTCAAATGGCTCTCTCGTGTCATTAAAGTGGCCTGGGAATGCGGCGAAACACCCAGCGATTGGCAGATTGGGGTGATTGTGCCCCTTTTCAAGAAAGGGGATAAAAGGGATTGCTCCAATTACAGGGGTTTATCACTTTTAAGTCTCCCCGGAAAAGTCTTTGCCAAGGTGCTGGAAACGCGTTGCAGAGCTGTGGTCGAGCACGATTAGGAGATGAGCAGTGCGGCTTTCGTCCCGGCAGAAGCACAACCGACCAGTTATTTACTCTCAGAATGGTACTTGAGAAGGCTTGGGAGTATGCTACACCTGTTTACGCTTGCTTCGTAGATTTGGAGAAAGCATATGACCGAGTCCCTCGAGGGAAACTCTGGAGTGTATTACAGGAGTATGGAATTGATGGTTCTCTCTTGAGAGCCATTCAATCTCTTTACACAAACTGTAAAAGCTGTGTTCGGGTAAACGGGGTTAAATCAATACCTTTCACCGTGGGCGTTGGACTTCGCCAGGGGTGCGTCTTGTCGCCTCTCCTTTTCATTACTTATATGGACTGGATGTTACAGCGCAGTCTTGGCGAAGAACGTTTCGAATTGGGAGATCTGAGGATAAGTCATTTGCTCTTCGCTGATGACTTGGTCATCCTTGGGTCCTCTCAGACTGAACTTCAGCGCGCACTCGATCGGTTTGTAGCCGTTTGTGTTGAAGCTGAGATGAGGGTAAATGTGAACAAATCTGAAGTGATGGTCGTCTCCAGAACGCCTGTTCAATGCACTCTGCATGTTAGTGGAGTCCCATTGAAACAGGTGGAGAAGTTTAAGTATCTCGGGGTCTTATTCACGAGTGATGGAAGGAGCAATGCCGAATTTTCCTGTAGGATTGGTCAGGCTGGATCGATTTTGAGACAGTTTGGTCATTCTGTTATCAGGAGGACTGAACTTGGTGTCAAAGCTAAGTTGTCAGTCTTTAATTCGGTGTTTGTTCCAACTCTTACCTATGGTCATGAGGTTTGGGTAATGACCGAAAGAATAAGATCGCGAATACAAGCTGCCGAAATGAGATTTCTCCGTTGTATTGCTGGTGTGACCCGCAGTGATCGCATTAGAAATACTAGAATACGTGAGGAACTCAATGTCGAGCAGCTACTTCTCCGGACGGAGCGGTCCATGCTTCGGTGGTTTGGTCATGTTAAACGTATGTCCCCGACCAGGATCCCACGACGTGCTATGGAATCCGTACCATCAGGCAGGCGTCCCCTAGGTAGACCCAGGATGAGATGGTTAGATCAAATTCATAATCTCTCCTCTACGCGCATGGGGATTGCCCTTGATGATTTAGAGTCGATGGCGGAGGATCGAGAGCTATGGAGGGTCCACTTGAGCAACCTACACCCGCGACCCACTTAATGGACAAGCGGACCATTGAAAATGAATGAATGAATGAAAAAATGAAGAAATATTAAGATTTTTATTCAGTACTGATATGGATAACATTTTCTTTGAATACTCTAAGCTTTGTAAACTATTGTTGACTTTCCGCGTGACAAAAGCATCTATAGAGAGATCGTTTTCGTGTCTTAAAAGAATAAAAAATTACTTACCGAATAAATGTGAACAAGAAAAGTTGTCAAATTTAGCCCTTATTCGATTGAAAAACCATTGTTAAAAGAAATACTAGCCAAAGGGAAATTTTATGACCAAATAATAGATAATTTTGCTTCAAAAGAAAAAAGAATTAATTTGAAGTAGGTACAGGACTTAATACCTTCTTAAATTATTTACAATATTATTATTTTCTATTATTATTTATTTAAATGAATTCTATACATATTTATTTTATATGTGCAATTAATATCTACGAAATGATCTCGAGCCAAAAAATTATTTTGACTAAATCATAAATAATTAAGCTTAAAAAAACGAAGTTGTATTTTATGTACAAGACTTAATATATTATATTGTTTTTTTTATTATTTTGTTTTTAATGAATTTTGGCCTTACAGTGGCCGGCATAAGTATTTTGACAAAACTAATGTTAATTCTGCTCATAATTTAAAACTTCCTTCATGTAAATTTTGGCATCAATGGAAAGGTCATTTAAATTCCGTTTGAATGATACAAAACTTTCCTTAACCCATTAAGTACCCATTTCAAAATTTTAGAAGAGATTTTTGAAAAAATGTTTTTGCAGTCAGTATTAGAATTGTTTGAAGAAACTTTTTGCATCAAAATATATTTTTTTTGATACCGAGGAAAAAAGTCAAAAAAGTAGACTTTTACAAAAGTTCCAAATTTGCAATGGGTACTTAATCGGTTAAATGACGTTTCCATTGATGCCAAAATTTACAGGAAGTAAGTTCAAATTATGAGCAGAATTAACTTTAGTTTTGTCAAAATACTTATGCCGGCCACTGTAAATAATTTTATTAAAGGGATAATTTCTTGAATAAAGGACTTTTAATTTTAAATTTAAAGTTGAGTGCTTCCGCTTCCCAAAAAGTCACGCTTCGTGCCTGCTACCTATATCATATCTCTGTACTTTAAATTGCGAATGGCTTTCCTTTGTAATAACGAAATAAAAATCTATCTAATCTATATACATACAATTAAAAAAAAAAACAGTAGCGGCGAAGAGGTCCTTCATCGATTTGTTGCGCTATTTATTATTTTCATAAATTCGACGGCCTTTAAATAATAAGTGGGATCTTGTTTTTGTCAGATTTTCATATAAACAGTAACCCACTAGCTTTTTCCCGCGGCTTTGCTGGCGTAGCCCTGAGGATTTGGTAGGTACACAGATTTCTTTATAGTCAGTTAGTTGCCTCTTTTACGTTTATATAGCGTGCAGGAAACATACCTAAGGAGTAGTTGTTAGATATCGTCGTGTATATGAGAACACCGCACAACTGATTATGAGAATTTAATCGAAAGTCATTCGATTTCAGCCAACTGGCATTCCAACTTCCCACAACAACAAGCGAAATACCAAATGCAAATCAATAATTCGTCGGGCACTGGGTCGTATGAATAAAACGTAGCAATTGCTTTTACTCAAAATAAATGTGAAAATCGAAGCAATTGCTAAGCTTCGTATGAATAAAAACTGATTTGAGTTTACTCCAACTTTTGACATCTTCGAAAAGCGGCGCCACCGACCTTTTACTCAGATTGATATGAATAAAACGTGGAAGACAAAGCAATTGTTACGAAAATGCCAAGTCTCTGCTATTTTGTTGACTCAGAGCATTTGCTAAATATTTTGCGCCCATATTTCTTTACAAAAACAGTATTTTCTTTTGAGTTTTCGGTGTTTTTTGTTTGTATAAATAGTTAAATTAATTTTTGTTTGTTTGACTGGCACATTATACCTGTTTTACCTACTGTTGTTAAAGTTCGTTCGACACATGCAGTAAAATAATAATGCTTTGTTCGAAACTTTGAACTTACTTTAGCAAAGTAAATTTTTATTCATACCGATTTAAAGCAATTTTGGTATTAACGAAGTGAATTGATTTATTTTCGACACATGTTTGAACTGTCATCTACTTTCACCAATTAATTATTGCAGTAATTATTATTTCTTTTTTTTTTCAATAATAATACATATCTAGTTGTTGAAATGTATGTGGCATTCAGACGGATGCGATCACAGGTACTGCTTCTTTGTAACTCGCTGGGTTTTTACCACATCCAATCACCCGTGTCGCCAGTAAAATATTGAAAGGATTTTATGAGCCTCTAATTAGGGTCATTGTCTGGTAATAGGTAGGCGCAAAGTTTTTTGCTGGTGTTTCTACGAAAATCTGCGCTATCTTGTTCTGGTTTTACTTTTTTTTTTAAACAAAAAATGTAGGTAATCCAGATCTGTATACAAAAATGGTATGAACTCCGAAACCTTTGAACTGAACAGGCATTGTGCCGAGAAGTGTGTTCAAAATCGGACAAACAAATTGCATTGTAAAAAGAATAGAGTGGGAAGTGTCTTGTTTCAGCCAAAACAAAATGTGAAAGATTTGAGTACGTATAGAAATATATTTTGTTCGCGAAGAATCTAAAGAAATCACTAGTACATTACAAAAAAATAATCGTCATTTCCACACACGAAAATAATTAATTTGTGTTGAAAAAACCTCAATACAATTTACGCTTGTCTACATTATGTTTGGGCTAAGATCTACCTGATGTTCACTTGAAAAAAGGCGTACATTATATTGGTTGAAAATCTATTGAAATTTTCTGATGACAGTGGGTTTACCGCAGTAATGCTGGAACTAATCATAGCTCTACTTTTCACTCATATAAAATCAAGAAGTGCAGCACCCAAACAATTTCTCATTTCTGTTCTCTCTCTGTATCTCTCTGTATGAAATAGCAGCTGTCAAAATAAACCTCAAAATGCGAAACGAAAGTTTAAACGGCAGAATGCAGGCGTTTAACTTAAACCGAGAGTTGAACTCCACTTTGGGTTTAAACGAACACAGTAAAACCGAAAATTTGTTGAACGAAGGTTTAAACCAAAACGAGAGTTTAAACTCTGACTGTACAACTGGGCATAAGTGTTTTTACTTTGCTACAACCTTTTACTGAAAGCAAATGCTAGTTTTTACTCATACGACCCAATAGTGGATTAGATTTGTCGCGTACTATTTCTCGGTTCAATTTGATCGTTTCTTCCTCCCAGAATACATAAATGCCATCTTTACTCAAATTAAGACCATAAACAATTGAGAATCTGACAGCTAAATATTTATACAGCTGATTTCGAATAAAAAATGCATCCAAAGAAAACATTCGATAATGAACTTCTTTACCTCGAAACTTAGAATTCGAGTAAAAGTTTTGAATTTGAGGAATACTCGATTCGATCGAATCTCAGAATAAGCGTGACTATAGAAGACTCAGCCACTATCTACGGGACAAGACATAGGTATTTAGCTAGCAAATCCAAAACCGCTCAGATCTTCCTCAACTGTCTAACATATGAATTATGCAACCAGAAAGATCGTGAAAATGTGTATCACTTTATAGCAGTATGACCCCATTTTTACAGAATTCCGCTTAAATATCTTTGGAGTACGTGCGCTGGAGTTAGATGATGCGATAAGCATATTCAAGAGTGACTGAGGTTGGGACGCATTACAAAGTTTCAAATTGATATGACGAACGGTTCGTGAGAGTTAAGAAAACGGGGGTCTAGCACGTAACTTGATACAATCGAGTTCAGTTGATACAATCCAGCTCTGGCAGCACCTAATTTATCTCAATCGATTATTCTCAATTGATTATCCTCGGTTGAGACAAATTAGGTGCTGCCAGAGCTCGATTGTATCGACTGAACTCGATTGTATCAAGTTACGCTTACGTGCTAGACCCCCGCGTTATCGCCAATAACTCGGGCCCCAAACTAAATTTTTAAAATCGAGAATTTTTTTTTTATTTCTTATAAAAGAGTACGCAAACCTATTTTAAAGTCGATCGGATGAATTATAAAAATTTTCCCATACAAATGTTGACCCCCATTTTACCCCTTTAAGGGTTGAATTTCGAAATACCCTTCCTTATTCCTTGCATTCATCATTAACATTATGTGCGAAATTTCAGCTTTCTATAGCAAAGGGTTTGAAAATTTGAACTGGGCGTTGATGATCAGTGAGTCGTAATTTCCATTTTTATATTAGGTATGAGATTATCAGTGGGAAGGTGATCTATTTTCAGTTAAAACAGTTTCTGAATGTATGTGGGTATGTACCTTTCAGTGGCGTGGCGTGAATAATTTTAAATGGTACCTAAGTCAAAGTCCATAAATATAGAAATGTGAAAGGGAAAATGTAGTAGCTATACAAAACCTTCAGTTAATTTTTTAAAGCCATGACTCATGAGCATATTTTTTCATTTTAATTCAACAGTAGAAAACTTTTATATTTCGATTTGTTCAATAGATAAAAAAAAATTATTTGCCTCAAAGATTTGTAATATATCCTGTCTAATAATAGATATTTTCCTTTTTTTCTACATAAAGGTTCTTGAAATGAATTTAAATCGAGCATTCGGTGTTTTTGTGGAGGTTCTGTAAAATTATTTACCTAATCTTTTAAAAATTTCTTCAAACTTATTTAGGTTTGCAGACCGCAGAGCATAGCCAAGACTCAAAACACTTGATTTCTCGCTTAGCGACTTAAACATAAGTTTGTTTATTTTGTATCAATAATAAAACAGAACATAATTTTTTGCAAAAAATTGGGATAAAGTTTTAAGCAAAAATAAAAAAATGTCGATAGAAGATACCTACTCACAAAATTCACCAAATATAAATCGGATAAAAAGGTGTTACATACACTGGTCGGCATAAGTATTTTGACAAAACTAAAAAAAACTAGTCGGGTGACACCCAAGGCCTAGCTTCTCGCAACCATTCGTTTTGTGTGAGTTTCTATTTTTGGGGCGAATGGAAGGGACCTACAATTTTATGCCGAGTCCGAACGGCTGAATTGAGAAGCTTTTTCATGACAGTCATACTCTCGGATGTTTGTCAGACGTTCGCGAGAGGTGGCGCAGTAGATAAAACTCTAAGTTGTAATTTGTGTTTTTCCGGGGATCGAACCTGGGATCTCTCGCACAGTAGTCCAGCACACTAACCACTGCGCTACTGCGCCCTTTGACTTTTTTGCTCGGTCCAAAAAAAAAAAGTTTTGATGCAAAAAGTTTCTTCAAACAATTCTAATAGTAGATAACAGCAAAAAAAAATTTTCAAAAATCTCTTCGCTAATATTTTTTATGATTTTTTGAATGCGATGATCTCAGAAAAATTTTGTATGAAAAGAAGGAAAAAGTGGCTAAAATAGTCATTTTTAGCAATTTTCAAAAAATTATAAAAAATATTAAAATATTAAAAAATATTAATACAGTAGAAGCTCGGAAAAGTTGATCGAAATGTCCCAGAGCTTGTCAACTTTTCTGGACACTTCAATATCTGTAGAAAATCAGTAGGTATTTTGTTCCATTGTGCCATTCTTTTCCAAAATTTAATTAATTACCGGACAGGAAATAAAATTAATTGTGCGAATGGACAATACACGTAAGAAAAAGTCGGTTATAATCTAAATTAACTGTAACTGGCACGCAGCTGCCATGGAAACATACATTTCTTCGGAATGCGTAGCTGCTGTGTTATTTTTTTTACATCGTTTTAGGTAACGTATGGTAGCTAAAATTTGGTCAACTTTTCTGCATAGTAAACTTTTCTGAGAGTCAACATTTCCGAACTTCTACTGTATTAAAATATTAATATTTTTTTGCAGTCACTATTAGAATTGTTTGGAGAAACTTTTTGCATCAAAACATTTTTTTTGATACCGAGGAAAAAAGTCAAAAAAGTAGACCTTGACAAAAATTCTAAATTCTAAAATTTTTAAATGGATACTTAATGGGTCAAGGAAAGTTTTGTATCATTCAAAAGGAATTTAAATGACCTTTCCATTGATGCCAAAATTTACATGAAGTAAGTTTCAAATTATGAGCAGAATCAACTTTAGTTTTGTCAAAATACCTATGCCGACCAGTGTATTTGATTGCATAAGAAAGCGGGCTTTGAACAGAGGGTACTCCTCCCAGAAAAACCCCGAAAATCATTAAGTAGAGTAGGTAAAAATGGAAACTGAACTGACTGACCTACTATATCACAGCGCAGAAGATACACACAAAACTCACAAAATTTTGTTTACCAACAACCGAAAGATCAGATTAAATCGAGCGATTATACCTACCGACGTGAAATAGCATTAAGGCTGATGGTAGGTAATTAGAATTACATAACGAGTATTTCAATTTCAACTACCTGAAGTGTTCTAAAAAAAAAACAGATTCGCACAAGTTTTCATTAGACTCACAGTCGGGCGGCGCGCTGGGGCAAAATTTGCTCAACCTGGATAAAGCTGTAATGAGCGCGGTTCGTTACACCTTTATCCGTTAAGAAGATCACTAATTTTATACGCGAAGACCAAACCAAAGCACGTTGTGAAGGTATGCATGCTTGTAAGTCTTTCATTGAAATGGTATAAATGATTGTGATATGTTTTGGAGATTTACCTATTGAATATATAATCTTTTGGTAAAAGCAAGCAAGTCATCCGTTAAGTGCGAGTGGATTTGTGAACTTTCATGCAAAGAAGAGCGACCTCTCGCAACTGATTATATTATGAATAATGACTGAGCTTGGGTTTCATTGGGTTGTGTCTTGGGTACCTATCTCGATCTACTGCTACTGGGTGCTTATTGGCTGAATGATCAAAATGGAAAAAAAACCGCTGTGCTTTTTGGAGACTTGATCTCGCTGCAAATGACTATTCTCTGGGTTTATTAAAATAGTACGTGTCAAAGTTGCCATTGTAGTTTACAAAATTGTGCTACTTTTATTATGGGCTCTGTTTTTAAATATTATACATATTACAGCTATTATACGTACCGCCGCCGTATTGAATGTCCTATTGTTGACAGTAGTTGCTTTAGTCAATTTTGTATGTAACTACCGAAAATATAAATTGAATGGAAATATAATTTATACAGTCTTGGCCAAAATTAAAGCGTAAACTATTAGCGCTTCGGAAAACGCAGAGAAAATACAAACATTTTAATAGCGGTGTATATTATAAACCTTTAGTGCTAATGCTAATACTTTTGACATAAGTCATACGGTGGTTATCTCTGACATGATAACTCTATTCTGCAGTCTAAGAAAAAGTAAAAAAGTAAAAATATGTATCATAAAACAAGTAGTGTTAGCATCGATTTGGCCGATGCATGCTTTGATACCATGCACTGCATACAAGGTAGGTAGGTATACAAGTTTTAGTCATTCATGCAAAAGGATAATCATGCGTGAGATAGTACGTACCTACACAACGCAACATGGGTCTATTGTAAGTATTGGTTTTGTATGGGAGCGGGAGGTACCAGAACTACTAGACATGTCCATTTTCAACACGAACCTGATGACGGTAAAAAGAAGTTCTCTCTCAAATTTGCATTCGCCTAGGTCAATTCGTTTGGCCGCTATCGTATTTTCAACAGACGACAGACAGGCGAACATTGCTAAATCGATTCACAACTTGATCCTGATTCAGAATATAATACAATATTGATGGGGTCCCTGGTGACTCCTGGCTGAACCCCCGCCAGCTTCGCCAGGCCTTTTTTTACTTTTTTTTTTATTTTATTTATTTACGGGCGACAATGTTTTCATTTTTTTTTTTGTATTGGAGGTGCCACGCCCCTTTATCCAATTTTCACCAATCTTCACAGGAGCACCATTGGCCTAATACCTAAGATTATCTGTAATTTTCAGCTAAATCGATTCTGTTTTCAAAATATACGATTTTGAATGTTTTTTTTTTTGTATGGGAGGTGCCACGCCCCTTTGTCCGATTTTGACGTATCTTCACACGAACACTCCATGACCAGTACCTAAGATAACCTGTAAGTTTGAGCTCAATCGATTCTGTCGTTTTCGATATATACGATTTTGAATGTTTTTGTTTGTATGGGAGGTGCCACGCCCCTTTGTCCAATTTTGACCAATATTCACAGGAGCATTCCACGGCCAATACCTAAGATTATCTGTAAGTTTGAGCTCAATCGATTCTGTGGTTTTCGAGATATGAGATTTTGAATGTTTTTTTTTGTACGGGCGGTGCCACGCCCCTTTGTCCGATTTTGACCTATCTTCACAGGAGCACTCTTCGGCTAATGCCTAAGATTATCTGTAAGTTTGATCTCAATCGATTCTGTGGTTTTCGAGATATACGATTTTGAATGCTTTTTTTTTTATGGGAGGTGCCACGCCCCTTTGTCCGATTTTGAATTTCTTTAGCCTATCACTCAATCACCGCAATTGCCGACATTTAAAAAAAAATCAACAAAATCGGTTTAAAAATTACGGGCGACAGAGGAAACAGTTTTTTTCCACTTTGTTTTATATATATAGAGAAGATGGCAAAGTGAATATGTATACCCTTCTGTGGAGGGTTGAGGGTATACAAATTTTCTAAGATGCGTAGAGCTGAAATTTGTTTTAATCGTTAGTTTAACATCGAGAGTAGTGGAAAAACTTTACCTGCCAACCGTTGACAGGAGCAAAAATAGCCGTTACACAAATTATATCAAATCTGACAAAAAAGCGAGAAATCGCTACGCCTGATAAATTAACAAAACAAAATTATACATGTGCTCATTTATTTCTATCGATCTATGTCTAATTAATTTATAAAATAGCAGGTATATTCGTTAACAATAACTGTATTTGAATTTAAAACTTTTGAAAGTGTGTACTCGCATGTAGGTAATCATTCCCTTAGCAATTCCTGTGTTACATTGGCCAGCAACTTTGCCTGAATTCGCAGCTTTGCCGCTTCCGACAAGCGCTTCATTTTTTTACCAATACACTCTAGAAACAAGTCATTTTCATCCTTTGCCAGTAATGGCCTGCTGTTCACTGCCGTTTTTAATACTTCTATAAGGTCTACAATGGCAGCATTTGAGTCATTTGTGCTTGCAGCAAAACTTTTCGATGTCGATGGCACGCTTTGAGCCGTTTCGTAATGTACTAAATGTTCTTTGTTTTTTTGCGGTACAGAATCTTTTAAAGTTGAGATTTTGGAAGTCGACGAAACCCGTTGGAGAGCTTCGATAATAGCTTTGTTTTCATTAGTATTTGTCATAAAGCTTGTAGTATTTATAGCCCCTACTAAATCGATCAAGCCTTCTTTGGAATCCTCTGTAGCTACACGTCTTTTTTTTGTCGACTGTGCGCTTGCAAAAGTTTCTGCACATGAGTAGTTATCTGGAACGATGAAGTCTTCTTTCAAATCTTCCACTTCTACCGTATAACTTATCGGGGTAGAAGCATTACTTTGAAAAGTTTCTTCATATGAAAGCTCAGAAGCGAACTGGGAGGTCACATCGACGTCATAATTGTTGTCGATATCCAAAGTCCTTTCAACAGGGTTCCTAATGAAAATATAATATTATTCAAGGTGGTGCTGCTTCAAAATTTTTCAAATACATACATATATTAAATTCTCGATACACAAAAAAAAAAAAAAAAATACAAAAATATTAGGAGTACCTATTCACGATTCGGTTTATCGGGTCTAGTAAAATTGTGAAATTGTATTTTTTTTTATCACAACGTGAATACACTTTTACTAATCTCTATCGAAACACTGAAGCAAATAGCAAAAACGTTTGAAATCGAACTGACATTTGCAAATTGAAACGTTCCAAATAATATTAAGGGCCACTTGCACCAAACTAATTTGACAGCAGTATTTATTCTATTACTCACTGTTTAGCTCTATTCTGCTGATTAGGTAAAAATTGTTTTGCACATGTACACTTATTTATCTATCCGTGGATAAATTCATAAAATATTTATCCAGTCTCGAAAGGCTGGATAGTCGTGCCCAAACGTCAAATAGTAAAAGAAAGTGTCAAGTACTTGGTAGTGTGAAAAATAAAATCAACACAAGGAATGGATATTAGTTTAATTTCCGACGAGTGTGGTTTTATAAATATGTAGCTACTTTTATATGCGTGGAATATTCGATAGAAAAAAAAACATTTCGATGTCAGCGAATAAAATGCGGCGATATGATAGGAGTGCATAAATCGAATCGACAGCATGTCGTATAATCCATAGGGTTATTCGCATGAGATAGCTCAACTCAGACCAAAATACCTACTTTTGATTTTCAGAAACAACAGCAGAACAATAGATAAAGTTGCGGTAACCCTACGCAGTGGAATGGTCGTTGTCAAGAGCTCGTAATAAAATACTTAATTAATTCAAAATAGATAAATAACTGTTGGATTACACTTTAAAGGACCAAAGATTGTTCTACTGGGAATAGTTTTTACATGAAAGTTAATAAATTGTCCAAATAATTCAAGTGCTGAGTGAAAAAGAAAGTCCCCCCATACAAAACAGCTGTCAAAGCATTGGAGGAAAAGCAAAAGAAAAGGGCAGAGTGTGGAATAACAATAATACAACATCGATAGGACAGAGTGATCGACTAAAGGTACGTGAAAATTGTCCATACCAATTTGTTTGGTGAAACAGCACTTACACAAAATACATATAATAACATATAAAGAAAATAAATTCAGAAGGTTAGTTTTTAAGTTGGACTTTGGACCCATGGTCATCTATTCGGCAAGTTAAAGCAGCAGGGAAAAAAAAAATAATAATAAACAACAATATACAATAGCAAAGACACTGCAAACCAAAGCTCTTGGAGCCGATCTCACCGCCCGGCCCGAACCCGAGTGGTTAGAAGCATAGGCAGGGAAATTTTTAACAACCCAAGCTTTTAACATCCGAGATTGCACCCACTATTTCTAGTAATTAGTGCATGGTTGCAGTCTGTGCTGAAAGTGGTTGTGAAGCACGGTAGGAGTGGAGAGATTACACCAGGCTGCCAATGTATCAATATAGTTACCTACTATTTCAACCCACAAACACACTCTTCAAAACAAAAAGATACTACCCCTTGTAATTTTTGTTTATAAAAAAGCGAGTATTTAAAATCGAGCCAAACTGGAGAAAGCAGGGAAACGATCAAGGACTCAACTGTCGCCGGATTGGTTGCAAACCCCAAGCAAAAAAGTGCAAGGACAAGCAATGTCGTCAAGCTCGGAGGAAGAAACTCACAACTTAAATGAAACAGTTGTTGAGCACACAACATGGGACAATATGATGAAAGAATTCCGTAAGATTATACAAGAGGAAATGAAAAGCACCAAGCAAACGGTAGAAACGCATACAAAGGAAATTGAAGATTTAAAAAAAGAAAATATAGAACTTAAGAAGGAAGTGGAGCGACTAAAGGAATTCAGAACAGAAAGTGAAAGAAAAGGCGAGGCATTGGATAAGTATACCAGGAAGAAAAATTTAATATTCAAAGGATTCGAAAAAGACAGAATTGAAAAAAGAGACATATGGGATCTATGTAGAAGTGTCCTCCAAATAAGTGACAATCTAGAAATAGCCAGAATAACCAGAATAGGCAAAAGTAGAAAAAAGTCATTTTTAGTGGAGTTCGAAGCGCAAGGTTCGGTAACTACAATATTGAGAAACACATCGAAACTGAGGAACTCCAACTTCGAAATACAGCGAGACCTAACAGAAAAAGAAAGAGAATGCCATAACTTCCTACTTCGCATACGTGGTGAAATACGAAAAATGGATAAAACAAGGAATATTAAGTTTAAAGGAACACACATTGAAATAGAAGGAAACATTTTGTCGATAGTACGTGGCGAACTGAAAAGTGGAGAAAGGGCTGCCAAAGATGTCCTACGGGAAATATACAACAAAGATTTCAACGGCATAGATTTTGTTTTAAATAGCAAGGAAAATGTCAGTCGTGAAGATTAACAATTAAATGTCTGCTGCGATCGTAATTTAACATTAGATAGATATAGTACTTTAGATAGAATAGTGCATAAATCAGTCGAAATTAACATTTTGTCATATAACATATCAGGATTAGCTAATAAGATACTGTACCCGAATTTCTTTAATTATATTTGCAAATTTCATATATTTTTTCTCTTTGAAACGTTTTTGATGGACAAATTTGAAAGATATGAAAAATTTTTTAATGAATTTGAACTTGTATGGATCCCCGCAGTACGCACAGCACGGGTTGGCAGAGCAAGTGGAGGTGTTCTGTATGGCATAAGCCAAAACATTAGCGCGGACATACAAATAAAACACATCAAAGTCATGGGTAGAGACATAGTACGCATCTCAATAAACGACTCAGAATATCATATTATGCCAACATACTTGAACTGCAACAAATGGGAGGAGGATTACCAAAGCTATAACCAATGCCTACAAGAAAACAATTTTGAAAATATAGTAGTCATAGGTGATTTCAACGTTAGGATTGCGGAAATGCAAGTGATACCAAATGAAATTGCAGAGCT
The DNA here is from genome assembly GCA_949372485.1 of Cheilosia soror. Taxonomy (NCBI): domain Eukaryota; kingdom Metazoa; phylum Arthropoda; class Insecta; order Diptera; family Syrphidae; genus Cheilosia; species Cheilosia soror. The sequence goes on along the minus strand of OX443562.1, from coordinate 49,476,973 downwards.
AAACGGAGTACTGAAACAAAAACGAATTTCAAAGGATAAAGTTGTAAACAGCAGAGGAAAGCGATTCATAGAGTCTTGCAATGAAGCAGGTATTGCTATATTAAATGGGAGGACACGGGGCGATTATGAAGGAAACTTTACATATGTTGATACCACTGGGTGCTCTGTTAATGACATTTGCGGAGTATCTTACAATATGCTACACAGAATCTCAGAGTTTAGGATAGACGAACTGACTTATTCAGACCATATGCCACTAGTTTTGACCATGCAAGGATCAACCAGCCAACAAACCCAGGAAATGAAACTGCTGCCTAAGCTGGTCTGGAAGAAAGAAAATGAAAATGTATACAAAAGAAGAATGGAGCAAACAATTTTGGAAATAGAAGAAGAACTCACAGGAACCGAAGTGTGGACTGCAGAAAAAATAATAAAGGCTATTAAAATAGTGGCAGGTGAACAAATACAAGCCCAAAAACATAAATTTAAGCAAAAGTGGTTTGACTCGGCATGCATGAGAGCCAGAAATAATGCGTTCAAGTGGTTAAAGAAATGGAGACAAGATCCCACAGCTGTTTTAAGAAAAATATACATAAATGCTAATAAGCAATTCAAAGCCGTATGTGCTACTAAAAGGAATGAATACTACCAAGAGCTTGGAGCGAAGTTGAGAAATGTCCGAAATACGCAAAATTGGTGGGAACTGGCGAACGAACTGAGAAGTAAAAAGTTCATAAAAGGATCCAATATAACAATCTCGGAATTTAAGGACCACTTTCAGGAACTTCTTAATCCACCACTGGAGTCACATATAGTAGGGGAAGATTTCAGTGAAATCATTACGGACGAGAGTCTTGACAGAGAAATCACGATCCTTGAAATTATGGAAGTTCTAAGTAAAGCAAAGTACAATAAAGCAGCAGGATATGATCGGGTCCCATATGAGTTTTTTATTAATGCACCACATACTCTCATCGAACGACTTGCAACTCTGTACAATAGAATCATGGATACGGGAAAAGTAGAACAATCTTTCAAAAAGTCACTCATATTCCCCATACATAAAAAAGGAAACCTAAACCTGCCTGAAAACTATCGCGGAATATCGTTTATGGATGCGATTGGGAAAATATTTACAGGAGTTCTACTCAAACGACTTCAAAAATGGGAAAAACAAAAAGGTATATTAAACGAATTTCAAGCCGGATTCAGAGAAGGATACAGCACAGCCGATAATCTCTTCAACTTATTCAATATATTAAAATTAAGGATGCATGAAGGAAAAAGAACATATTGCTTCTTCGTAGACTTCAAAGCAGCGTTTGATAGCATAGGCCGGAATGAGTTGTTTTTTAAACTGAAGAGGTTGGGGCTATCCTCAAAAATGGTAAAAGTATTAAAAGACCTTTATAAAGACACCGTAAGTGCTGTTTGGGATGGATCCAAATTATCAGAGTGGTTTAGAACTGAAATGGGCCTTAAGCAGGGATGCTTATTAAGCCCATTTTTCTTTGCTCTTTTCATTAATGATATTCATGAACTCATCGGCGAAGGAATAGTGCTAGATGGAGTTGTCATCCGTCTATTGCTGTATGCCGATGATATAGTAATTTTTGCAGAATCACCAGAAGCACTACAAATTATGATAAATAAAATGAAGGATTACTGTCGGACGTGGAACCTCGTTATTAATCTTGAAAAGTCAAAAATCATGATCTTCAGGAGAAACGGTGGTAGGAGAAGCAGAAACGAAAATTGGAAGCTAGGAGAAGCACAAATAGAGGTGGTCAACAAGTACAAATACTTAGGTGTTTGGGTAACTCCTGGATTATGCTGGACAGAGCACTTCAAGGATAGAGCGAATCAAGCGAAGATAAGTTTAAATCTTACGTGGCACCAACTTATCTCAAAAAAAGATGTGGATATTAGAACTAAAGTTGAATTGTTTAATGCAGTTGCCAGGGCGATTCTGGGATACGGAGCACAAATGTGGGGACACCAGCAGTTCGATGAGTTGGAGAAGGTACAGCGATTCTTTTACAAAAAAATCATAGGCCTCCCTCAAACAACTCCAAATTATATGCTAACGTTAGAGTGCCAAATGCAGCCGCTCTTTATATTTACAATGCAATGTCACATGAAATACATAAGAAAAATTTTAAACGAGTATGAAGAGGACAGGCTGCCAAAGATATTAGCAAAAAAGGTAATAGAGAAAAACATTTACTGGCACAGAAGCTGGATGGAATTAAACAATCTTGAAGGAAGGCAGTTGGGCGATATCCTTAGAGATAATATATCATTCACACAGGCAATGAAAGCAGTCTGTGAAGAAATTTTTGAAAAAGACAGGGAAAATGCTCGGCAAAGAGCAATGGCATCTACATCGCACGGACTCTACAATAACCTTAATTATGATTTCGGAAGAAGATACATGACGGAACAACCAATACTTTCAGATATAAGATGGATTTTTAAAGCAAGGGGTGGACTGGTTCTTTTAAATGCTACCTTTACGATAGCCGGACGAAATAAACACTGCACAATGTGCAATTTAAGAGAGGATGAAACTTTCGTACATTTCCTAGCTATATGTCCAATCTTAAGGGAATTACGACTGCAATGCTTCGGAGCAAGGTCACTGGACTTTGAAAGAATGTTGAACATTTTGAATGGCGATGGGGGATGGAGACCTTTGTTAAAATACATACCTTTAGCAGTGAAGTACCGATCGGAATTAATTAGAGAATATAACGAATAAAAAAAAAAAAAAAAACACTAGCGTAGGTCTATAATAAAATAAGAATTTTAATCGCAGCAGACGACTATAAGTCATAGCTGATCTTTACACATTGTTTAAAGTAATTATTAAAATAGAAATATAGTACATAGGTATATATCTTTGCGTTAAAATATGTATAATATTCAAAATATTCTGCGTTTTAATCCTTATACTGTATAATTTAATGAAAAACTTGAAATAAACAATATTACTACTACTACTACTACTACTAGATAAAGTTGCAACAAATTCCTATAGCGTGGCACGACTACCTAGATTTCTAAAATTTGGAGCCCTATAGCGCTATTGGAATTATCTGAAATCTGACATTAATTTCATCCACTGCACTGCACGAGTTTATTTACCTACGGGTGTAGCTTTTATTTGCCATTTATTCGACAGTTCAATGTATTGTTTGCGTTTTTAGTACTGATAGTACTGTCAAATTTAAAATAATCGAAGGTTACTTATCCAGGCACAATTTTGCAATGGTGCAACACAAAGACGGGAAGTAACTTTTTATTGGTTTATCTATGGTTAGCTATTCAGAAGTTTATTTAGATATCCAATGATTTGGTGCAAGTGGCCCTAAAACAATTTTCTCTGATATTAAAATCCATAGATAATAGCCTAATGTCGTTTTCGGTTGGTCGTCCAGAACCGTCCGGAAAAACTCTCCGCGATTCTGAATTCAGTAGAAGAACTGTCAGATGAGTGCCAATCGAACGCTTTCAGAAGTGTTCGGATTGCTTTCGGACGGTTCTGGACGACCAGAATAATATTTTTTTTTATTTTAAAACTTATTAAAGTAGGTACCTACAATTAAAAAAATTGTTCAATTTAACCAGTAAGTCCTTCTTCAGTATAAATTCCTTTGTGTACTTTACATTTAACGGCAATACTGTCCTATCATTTGACCACAAACTAACCCAACCACAAAATGTTTACACTTCTCCCCTAAAGGAACCTACCAAGTAACAAAGAACAGAAACTGAAACAATACAGAAAGTAAATAAATATTTTCTTCTTTGCTTTGACATCACTAAAAACAATGCAATCTAGTGATCGGCCTAGTAACAATACAAATTATGTGAGTTGGTATGGCATTTCGAAAAAAAAAATTATTTACTTGTTTTTACTTAAAATGCTTTTATTCAAAATTTGTATTTTAAAAAAGTTTCATAAAAAAAAGAAAAATTTATACCTTAGTAAAAAAAAATATTGAGAAAAAAACATTTAAAGTAAAAAATGTTAACAACAAATTTTCAGAATTTTGAGTTTAAGGAGCCATAACTTTTTTGTAGCTTTACAGATGTACTCGAAGTGCTCAAGACTTGTACGCGATACTAAAAAAAACAACCGATAGTTTAGAAGTTATAGCGTTTTGAGTTGTCATTCAATTTTTGTTCGGCGGAACTTCAGAAATCTTCCCTCAAAGGATTATACCGCTTAACTGGGACACCCTGTATGGTAGTTAAAGAAGTCGTATGAATAAAGCATAGGTATTTTACTTAGACAAATAATGTCAAAATCGAAGAATTTGCTAAGTTTCACGATCCCCGGAAAGAAAATATATGTTTTGGACCCTTTTCATTCGAAACTAGGGTGAGTTATGCTATGGGGGTGCAATTTCATTCTTTGGCACTCTTAAATTGGAAATCGTTTTCAATAAAATTACTAGTATATTTCATTCAAAATTTATTTTTTGGAATTAGATTTCTCCGCAATAAAAGAGCTTTGTGGAGCTGTTACATGGATATTCCAGAAGAATGATGTGTGTTGGAATTTACGCATGGTTAAAGAAAGGGTTGCCAGTGAGCGATTAAAACTTCTTGAGGAAATATGTCCTTGAATTACCTTGAAAGTTTATTATACTCTTTGAAGAATTTTTGAGATTACATATATATCTACTGGTTGAGGCACTACACTACACTTTGCTAAAATAAAAGATAATTGATTAAAATTATTTAAAATCAACTAAAAAATGCATACGTTTTTGCATAAAAAAATAAAAATAAATAAGTAGTTGTAGCAAAAGGACCGTTAGGCACCCTAGGCCTAGCTTCTCACAACCATTGGTCTTGTATTGTGTGACTTTTTCTTTTTTGGACGAATGGAAGGGACCTACAATTTGATGCCGAGTCCGAACGGTTGAATTGTGAAGCTTTTTCATAACAGTTATACTCTCTGATGTTCGTCAGGCGTTCGCGAGGGGTGGCGCAGTGGAAAAAACCTTAACATGTAATTTCTGTTTTTCCGGGGATCGAACCTGGAATCCCTCGCACAGTAGTCCAGAACACTAACCACTGAGCCACTGCGCCTACCGTTACGTTTTTGCATTGTATAGGAAAAAAATTAGTAAAACTCCCGTTATGAGGTTAGGTTAGGTAATTGGATGCTCTTGTGGCGGTTGCCACAGCTTCACATAGACCATCCGTTGGGTCCATTGTGTCCAGTCACGGGAACCTTCCATTGCATACCTGTTGGAGACAAAGAAATTACCGCTTTATTTGGATCGCCTAGATTTAGTAGTAATCACAGGTGTTCCTGGCTCATGTATCCAGATTCCCAAGTTTGTTCTAAGAGAAACTGAAGGATGTGAAGTTTGTTCACCTATTGGAACCACCCCGATTTAAGTATGAATCTCAGGAGTTCCTTAAGATCAACATTCTCCAGATCTTCTAGTTCATCGAAGAAGAAACTATTGAGAGTCCTCTGTCTACTGTTTTTAAGGGCTGGGCATTCGCAAAGCAGATGGCGGACGGATTCTATTTCTTCTACGTCTCTGCAGCTTCTGCAAAAGTCATTATGCAGTATGCCCAGCCTTCCTGCGTGTACGCCTATCGCACAGTGTCCAGTAATGACCCCCGTGAGTATGCGAATATCCTTGCGGTTCAGTCCGATCAAGAATTTGGATCTCTTTTTGTTTACTTCTGGCCATAATTCCTTTGCATGCCTGCAGGTGCTGAGATTGTTCCAACGTAGATTTGTTCTACTCAAGGCTTCAATATCAACCTTCCTAGAAAGCGTGCTTAGCGGAGTTCTTACAGATTCTAGGGCCATTGATGCGTGCATTTTTGACCCGTTTCTTGCAATCTCATCCGCCTGTTCATTTCCCGGAATATCCATATGCCCTGGTACCCAGCATAGGGTCACCGTGTTGGCTTGTGATATTTCGTCCAGGTATTTCTTGCATTGACTTACTGCCCTTGACTTCACCACGACTGACTCCATGGCTTTTATGGCCGCTTGGCTGTCAGAGTATATAGTGATCTGTTTGTTGGCAATGTGTCGTCTCTTTAGGTCATTTGCCGCTAGGGTTATAGCAGCAATTTCCGCTTGAAACACACTACAGTCATCGTTGATTCGAAATGATTCTCGCAGGTTAAGTGTTTCACTGAAGATACCCGCTCCTGTGCCGACATCCATCTTTGAACCGTCGGTATATAGGGCTATCTCCTCTACTTCTGTAACTGCTTTGTGCTCCCATTCGCTTCTGTCCGGAATTCTGGTTGTGAATCTCCTTTCAAAAACGAGAGTGGGCGGCATATAGTCTGTGGTTCTCTTCTCCTTCGCCGCGCTCCATTGGGTTTCGATGGAGGCGTGTCCATAGGGTTTGGATGACCATATTCCAGACTCTCTTAATCTGATTGCGCTTTTTACCGCCTTACTGCTACAGTAAATATCCAAAGGGGTGAGGTTTAGCATCACCTCCATCGCTGCGGTGGGTGTTGTTCGTAGTGAACCTGTTATCCCAATGCATGCCGCCCTTTGGACTTTAGTGAGGCTTGCGAGATGGTACTTTTTCTCCGTGGCCTTCCACCACACGATTGCACCATATGTCAGGATGGGCCGCACTATTGCTGTGTACAGCCAGTGTACCACGTGCGGCCTGAGACCCCATGTGTTGCCGAATGCTCTTCTACAGGCATATAGTGCCACGTATGCTTTTTTGATGCGGTCCTCTATGTTTTCCTTCCAGCTGAGCTTGGAATCCAGGATTATGCCCAGGTATCTCGCTGTTTTTGATATTTTTAGATCCACCCCACCCATCCTTGGTGGATTAAAGGCATGGATCACCCTTCTTCTCGTAAACAGCATGATTTCTGTCTTCGATGGATTCACGCCCAGTCCGCGCCCCTCGACCCAGTTGTTAACTAATAAGAGCGCGTAACTAAGTCGTTCGCTGAGGACTGGAGTGAACTTACCTGGAACTAGAATTACTACATCGTCTGCGTATGCGCTCACAATGAAGCCTTCCTTTTCTAGTATTTTCAGCAGTTCGTCTACTACGAGGAGCCAGATGAGCGGTGAGAGAACCCCACCTTGTGGTGTTCCCCTACTCACCTTTCGTTCAAAACTCACGTCCCCTAGTTGCGCCTTGATCCGTCGTGTACCTAGCATGAGTCCAATCCAGCCACATAGGCTGCTATTTAGGTGGGCTTTCCTCAAGCTGCGCAGAATTGCGTCCGCTTTTATGTTATTGAATGCCCCCTCAATGTCTAAGAACGCGCTCAGTGTATATTCCTTGTGTTGTAAGGATTCTTCCACTACCGATACTACCTTGTGTATCGCCGTGTCTACAGATCTGCTCTTTATGTACGCATGTTGCGATTTTGATAGATAGTTATCGCCAATCGCTTGCCTTACATACAGATCGATCAGTCGTTCCAGTGTTTTCAGCATGAAAGATGACAGACTTATTGGTCTGTAGTCCTTGGATGTGGTGTGGCTAGCCTTCCCTGCTTTTGGGATGAAAATCACTCTCACCTCACGCCATGCCTTAGGAACATAACAAAGCCTCAAACAGCACGTGTAGATGCGACTTAGCCATGGAATTATAGCTTCCTCTGACTTCTGAAGCATTATGGGTCGAATATTATCTATTCCGGGTGCTTTAAACGGGGCAAAAGTGTTGATTGCCCAGGCTATTTTTTTGTCAGTTATTATTTCTTTTACTGTTTCTACCTCCATTTCTTCCCTCGTTCCTGGTGTAGTTCTGCCGTGGCCATCCGGCATGTCAGTGCACCCTGGGAAGTGTGTTTCCGTTAGTATCTCCAGCGTCTCTTTGTGAGATTCAGTCCAGCTGCCGTCTGCTCTTCTTAGCGAAGACATCGGTGTCGGCGCCTTTGAGAGGACTTTTCTTAACCTAGACGCTTCATTCGTAGAATCAATTGACTCGCAAAAGGACCTCCATGAGGTTTTCTTTGCGAATCTGATCTCTTTTTTCAGGATTTTAACGCTCTCCCTGTAGGTCGTCCATTCAATGAGTCCCTCTTTGGCGAGGTTCCATCTAGATCTTGAGCTACGCAGAAGCTCCGCGATCCTGGGACTCCACCAAGGGGGGCGTTTCTTTCCTGGTGTTCCACTTTTTGGACATGATTTTTCAAAAGATCTGGAGAGTACTCCTGTTAAAGCTTCGACTGCGCCGTCGATCTCTTCCTCGGAGGTGAGATCTCTTTTCGGACAGAGGTTGTTGTGGTTCTGCACTTCCTCGCTAAACTTTTCCCAGTTCGCTCTTTTGGGATTCCTGAACTGTTTCCTACCTTGACAAATCATTTGTAATTCAAAGAAAATCCAGCAGTGGTCTGATAGCGACGCTCTGCTGGATACCCTCCAATTAGCAACTTGGACAGAATTATTTTGGGATGCAAGTGTTACATCTAAGACTTCCTTTCTGCTCGCCGTAACGAAAGTGGGATCATTTCCCCGATTACAGATAAGCAGATTGGTACTTAGAAGAAAATCAAACAAAGCCTCACCTCTAGTGTTAATATTAGAGCTACCCCATATAGTATGATGGGCGTTAGCATCACAGCCTAAGACTAAGTTTTTCTTACCTTGTTCTGACGCCGTTACAAGCGCCTTTACCGGTTCGGGAGGTACTGTTGTGTCGCCATCGTCTGGCATGTACGCCGACGCCACTCTGCAGCTATCGCCCTTGCCCTCTAACTCCACCACCGTCAGATCGCCTGTGCTGAAATGAAGTAGTATTAGTGCGTGAAGTTCTTTCCTTGCCATGATACACGATCTTACCTTGCCTTTATTTCCTACATATAATGTATCGTATTTGTTCGACCCTAATCCCATCACCTGATTGTTATTAATCCATGGTTCTTGGATTAGGGCCAGGTCCAGCTGCTCCTTCTCGAGGAGAAGCTTCAGGTTGCCAGAGGCAACCTTACTATGATGTAGATTGATTTGGACTACTCTCATTGCTGGTCGTAGCCGTCACCTCCACCATCTCAGGCGCCTTTGTGCTCTCTGCAGTCCGCTTTAGGAGCTTGAGGGTCACCTCGCTCGCTGCAAATGATAGCGGCATCTGCATCTCTTTTTTCAGTTCTGCGGGTGGTTCGTCGAATAGAATGACGTACCCTCTCGCACCATTCTTCGGTTCCTCCTCGGACACAATTTCCCAATCCCTCATCGGAATCTGGGGGTTCTGTGCCTGCAGAACGCTGAGGATCTCCTCTCTTTTTACCCCTATCTCGGGGATGGAGATTCTGCCCTTTACCTTTTTGGGCACTTCTTCTATGGGTACAGCTTTCAGCATTGCTCCCTCCCATAGTTGTGCGCCGTTTAGCACGGTCTTGGCAAAGTCATTTGATACCTGGTCCTTGCAGTCAATATAAGTGATGCCTTTGGACCATCTCATTTTTCCATAAGCGGGGACCTTTGCATCTGTCTTCGCTCGAATGTGGGAGATAATCGCAACACCCAGCGTGTTCTCGATGATCTTTCCACACTCCACAGAATATTGTCCACTAGGTTTCCTCGAGTCTACCACAGCTAGCTGCAGCGGGTTCTTGGTTACCTCGCTATACTTCCCGGTTGGTCCGGTTCCCCACGCGGGTGTTCTTCTGGGGCTCCCCGTGTTCTGCTCATTACGCTTAGCCTTCTTCGGAGCATTGGGGGCGTCTTCTGGCGACCTCAATCTCTTCGCGGCTAGCTCATCTTTGCGCCCTTCAGTAGCGGGTTTCCGTCGGAGTCCGCTCGGGCCCGGCTTTTCGTCGGTCACCCTCTGCTTCGTCCTAGTCTCCCCCTTCGCTGGGTGGCTGCGTTGGGCCTTGGGGTCTGTCTTAGCGACATCGTCCCTTGACCGTTTCGCGCCGTCGGCTTTCTCTTTGGGGCCACCTCTCTTGGACAACATCTTTGCGGCTGGCGGTCTTATCGGCTCAGGCCTCGTAAGAGCGTCCTTCGCAATGGTGTCTCTGGCCCATTCCAGTGAGGCTCGTTCTTTCTCTGTGAGGGAGCTCTTCTCCTTCGCGACGAGGATGCCATAGATGTGTTTGGCCTTTAAGTATTCCCTTTTTCTTAGTAGACCTGGGGATACCTTCCTTTCCTTCGTCTTTTCTTTGCGGGTTTTCTCGTCCGAGGGTTCGGCCAAGAGCCTCTCTTCCTCCTCTTTCGAGATCTCCTCGTCTGTGGTTCCGGCTTCCAGAGCCTCCTGTATTTTTGTGAGGTCGTATGGCTCCACGGGTATTGTGTCGGCCACCGTCCCACTTTCGGTACTTATCGCACCCTTTCTCCCTTCATCCTTTTTGTTTTCTATGTTTGGATCTATTTTGTTCCCACGAGTATGTCCGGAAAGAACTGTCGATCCCGGCAGAGCCGACATACCGGGACAAGGCATAGAAATCAACCGACCTTGCCTGGGCATCGGAGGGGACCGTTAGCGATCTGCATTTTTAACCACCTGCTGACCATGCAGCCATCGGCACGGGTACCTCAACACCTTGGCTTAAGTGGGATTTTTGCTGGGGTTTACTCCCCTAAACTCCCTCAAACTTGATAATAGACTCCCCGTTATGAGTCTATTATCAAGTTTGAAGTTATATGTATTTGTTTTATAGTGTATCAACGTACCCTCCTTCAAAATAAGTTTTTTTTAGTCTTTGTTCCACATAATAGGACAAAATAAAAAAATAAAACGTAGCTAACTCCTGTGCGACTAAACAAGTGAAACGCACTGTATGTACGAGTTTGCCATATTCTTAAGCAAATCAATAAAGAAAAGAAAAAAACTAGCAACAAACAAAAATATTGATACACATGTTCGCATAAATATTTTAAAATTATTGATAACAAATTATGACTACGTAATTGCATTTTGCCCTTTTTTCACGTAACACCCTGTGCCACATTTCGAAATCGTTCTCATCCCTTTTTCACTACATACTATACCTACTTCTTTTAGACCCGTTTTACAAGCTTTCGTCGTATGACACTTCATTCACTTTTGGGCACTTATGGTGCATTTATACGTTCAGTGTTGTTTTCACTTTAGTGCCTTGAATTGTCTTTGTTTCCTTTAGGTATTTCTAATTCGTCGTTCGCGCATACCGCACACAATTCGAAAATAAACCAAATGCAGACGTCTAGCGCAAACAAAATGCAGCAGAAAACGCTTTAAAAATAAAGCAAACGCAGAAAACTACAAAGAGGGCGAAAACAGAATACAAGAATCGGATGGGAATTCACGGTCCATGCGTGTTCGACTACCCTGCACTTTTCATCCCCTTTTCTGGCATCTAGTTGAAAATAATGTAAACAGGTAGTAAAATAATGAATAATACTCTGCACCTACCTAACATTGAGCGTTACTCACAAAGAAGCGAAATAAAAACCGAACCATATTGTATGAATTGTATGAATTGTCTTATTCTCAATCGTAATCGCAATTCCTTGCGATATTGATAAATTATCATTTGTCCGCAGAAAAATATTTTCGAAACTTAAAATCAAACGCTAAAACCTAACAACGCAGATGCAGATTCCCTTTCGAAAAAAAATGTTCACTATGCCAAACATGTTACCCTACTTCAAATATGTAGATACATACAATTCTTTACATAATAGCGCTAAATAAATATGAGGGAATTTACCTTCTTCTCTTGACAGAGGGAATAAGGAACGTCAACGAGTTGTACAATTCCCAGCGTTCAACATCTCCTAATGGTTGTTCCGATAGATTCTCCATTTTCTTGTTCTCTCTTACAAAACGATCTCGCAAACTTCTCCATCGCTGTTTGCATTCAACATCTAAAAAATGCATTCGTTATTGTTTTAGAATAATACACACAAAAATGCACTAAGTACTACTTACGTGATCTGCCGAGTATTTCACCAATGCCCTTCCATAGAGCCATTCGTTTCTGATTATTCTTAATCGAGCGGGATTTTGTGTGATAGAGACAGCTTCTCTCTTTAACAAGTTTAATTAAATGTTCTTCGAAGTCCATATTCATTGTACGAAATGAAATATGTAGATAAAACTAAATAAAATTAAAAACGTATCTCACTTTGTCCGTTGTGTCGACGCCAACGCAACGCAGCGCATGACTGACTACTGGTTGCTCAGTTCACTGTGTGATGATGATGATGAATAACGAAGTATATACGAATACGATATACACATACACAACACAGTACACATTTCATCTGAAGTGAAACGTTATCGATTTGTTAACGTGGCGGCCAGACGCGACTGCGACTACCTACTTAAACCGAAATGTCAAACGTACGAACGAACGAACGACCGAAGCGAAAACTGATTGTGTGTATAGGTATACCTACCTACCGTATGTATATAATTGTATATTCTTATCCATATACCGGTTTAATACAATAATATCTACTGCGTTGCGAATAGGTTAGGTAGGTACATATCTACGTTTTGGGGTGCGGTTTCCACTTTTTGTATTGCTGTTGCTGAGCACGTTGACTGTACTGCGTCTGCAGCTATAGCGAAACATCTGTTTTATTCTGCGTAGGTATGTACTGTAGCGTTGCCAGACTTTGTCGAAAGAATTTTTACGCGTGCTTTATATTTTTCTTGTTTGTGTAGACATATTGCCTTATCTGACTTGCATTTCCTGGCGCTGCGCTGGCAGTAATAATTTTCCCGCACAACTGGATTTTGTGAATTCTATTAGGTACTAAACATCAATAGCAATTAGGAATTAAAATTTATCTTCGTTTCAAAAATTACACTAAAGGTACTTCACTTAAAATAACTCAATGAAAAGTTTTGTTACGCCAAAATACAGCACACATGTCACTTTTGTTCAAAAAAGGTTTTCATCCATTTCACTTAGGTATCACTTATATAGTTTTCCCTTTACTCAACAGAGATATAATAATATTCCAGTCATTTTAGCGTTTAACCTCGGAATGAGAGATAATAAGCATAAAATTTGCAACAAATTTTATTATAACCATTTTTTTCATGCGCTCAACCGTTTTTGAGATAGAGGGCGGTGAGCGGGGTGCGTGAACTTAGCACCCCAAAGTTTAAAAACTATACATTTTTTTAGAGTTCTGGATAGCTGGAGTACACGATATGTAGCACGCCCCATATATATGTGGCTCTGACGTCATTTTGACGTCAGCGAATGTCGCAATGGGTACATGCCGTGTATAAGCTCTCTTTGTTCACTCTCTGTTGACGTCAGAGCCACATACATATATATGAGGCGTGCTACATATCGTGTACTAGCACCTTAAATAATTCGAACGGTGTACATAGCTAATCTATTTTTTTTTTTAAGTTTTGCTAAAACACAAAAGAGTTGTAGTGCGAACTGTGGTTTTAAAACCTTTAAATGTTAATTCTGGCGGAATTAATTTGTAACTTTTCAATTGGCTCTAAATTTTTTGTGTTTGGGCTTAGATGATTATTTTATAGTGATATTATGTTGAGTTTCTTGAGCACTTTCCAGAACTCCAATCAGAACTTTCCGGAACTCCGAAAAAAAAAAATATTTTTTTTGGTTAAATTTTGCAACTTTTGCTTTTAACTTTTTTGGATTTGGATTTAGACGATTTTGTTATATGAGAGTATTGTAGAAATTTTGGAGTAATTTCCGGAACTGTAACCAGAACTCATGAGAACTCACTAGAACCACATTTTGAAATTTTTAATGTTGTCTAACTTTTTTGTGTTTGGGTTTAGAAGATTATTTTATAATGATTTTTTGTTGAGTTTCTTGAGCACTTTCCAGAACTCTAATCAGAACTCCGAAAAAAAATTTTTTTTTTGGTTAAATTTTGCAACTTTTGCTTTTAACTTTTTTGGATTTGGATTTAGACGATTTTGTTATATGAGAGTATTGTAGAAATTTTGGAGTACTTTCCGGAACTGTAACCAGAACTCATGAGAACTCACTAGAACTACATTTTGAAATTTTTAATGTTAAGTTTAAAGTACTTTCCAGAACTCTAATCAGAACTCTTCGGAACTCCAAAAAAAAATTTTGCAATTTTTCAATTGGCTCTTACTTTTTTGTGTTTGGGCTTAAAAGATTATTTTATAATGATTTTTTGTTGAGTTTCTTGAGCACTTTTCAGAACTCTTCGGAACTCCGAAAAAATATTTTTGCAATTTTTAACAATTTTCAAAGTTCACTAACTTTTTTGTTTTTGTTCCGAAAAAAATCTTTGTTTAGGGAACTCCAGAACTCTTGGTGTAGTGCATAAATTTTGTAAAAAAAATTTACTTTTACTAAAATGGGGTGCTGGCATATTTTGGAAAAAAATTTTTGTTTGCTCTAATTGGGTTTTTTTTTTAACTATCAAGAACTCTAGAACTATGTTGATTCTATACACAAAAAAAAGAAAAATCCAAAATTTTTGCAAATGAGGTGCATCGTTAACTTAGCACCCCACATTAAAAAAAAATAAAAATAAAATACTAAATGAACAGAACTTTTCAAAATTTTTATCACGAACTTTAGAACTCTTGTCCAGCTATCCAGAACTCTAAAAAATATATAGTTTTTAAACTTTGGGGTGCTAAGTTCACGCACCCCGGTGAGCGTGCAACGCTCACCCATAACTGGTAGATTTTACTTTTTGTGTCCATGCAAAAAAAAATGCTTTTTTTTATTTAATCCGATTAAATTTGCAAAAAAATGTGGCGCTCTCTTACCGTTTGGGCGTGGCACACCCCCAAATGTTCCATAAATACATACCAAAATTACATTATTTCTCCGGCTTGGACGGATTTGCTTCAAACTTCGTATTTAGAGTTTGTAGGCTTCCCGCACGGGACGTTTTTTAACGGTACCTCCCATATAAAAATTTCACAAAACATGACGAAATATGCCTAAATTTAGATTTTTTCGAAAACGGCTCTAACGATTTGAATTAAAATTGATCGTTGAGTTAATATAGGCATGCTTAACATGACCAGCAACGGCAATTTTGAAAATTGGCTTTTTCTAAGAAAACTCGAATATTGCCGTTTTATGACTATTTCTCAAAAATTACTACCGAAATCCCGACCTTTGAGACCACTTTTTGTAAATAATAATCAAAAATGAGAATTCGAAATTCATCGCCTCCTTGCCTCCTTCAAATGTCAGTTGGGGTGAAATTTGGAAGTAAGTAATAAAGTGTTGTAGTTAATACGTACATAATGTCTATGTAGTATGTATTACGTGTTTAGTTAACAAGGGTTCAGTTACTAAACCTACGTAAGATGTACGTAAGTTGAAATAATTTTAAACGTAAAATTTGTTAAAATGACTCTGAGATTCTGCAAGATTCGCAATAAACGAGAAAGTTTCGTGCGACCCAGTCGTGCACATTTTTTATTAGTTAACTGCACATTTTGTAAATACAAAACTATTAATTTTAGAAAAATTGGACATTCCGTTCTTGAAATTTTGTTACTATTTCATATGATATTTTTGAAATATGGTATATATCTCGAAAACGGTTGAGCGCATGAAAAAATAGTTATAAAAAAATTTGTTGCAAATTCGATGTTCTACAATTTTGTGGTAGATGTTAACATTATCGGAGCAATAGAAACTGAGATAATCGTAAAAAAACGCAGACACGAGATTTTATGCGACTTTTGAGAGAACATTAATAGAACGGCAAAATTAAGGTATATACAAAAATTCAGCTTATTATCTCTCATTCCTAGATTTACCCCTTTTTTATGCTAAAATGACTGGACTATAATAGAGGAGGCCCATTTGGCCCGGAGGAGGCCTGTTATCGTTATGCCCCAAATCATTAGGTATCTGTTAATGGTTTTGTTTGTATTATTATAACATCAACATTAATTTTTATGTTTTAGATGGGCCCTATTATTGTTCGCGAGTCGAATAAAAAAACAGGCGAATGTGACTGTTTGGTATTGTGATTTGCGAATGTGAAAAATAATTATCGCCTGAATTGTCAAAAAGCTGGCGAATGTAAACTCACCGTAATGCGGTTCGCGAATTTAGTGAAAGTTGTTAGCCTCAAATATCAAAATCTGGCGAACAAAAATTTTGTGTGACTGACGAATTTAGTTGATTGTGATAAATATACTGTTTTTGAGTTCTAAAATAAGTGAAAATAAGAGGAAATAATGAAAAAAGATCGCGTAAGTTTTATCGCTTTATTTTAAACGGAAATCGTTAGTCAAACTTCTGCGCCGAATGCAAACGAACGCAGGCATTGAAATTATTTTTTTTTAAAAGGTCGGTCATTTATGATTTATGCGCGGGTTAATCGAATTTAGCACAAATGCAATGTTTTATCTAAAGTTTGTAAATGTTTCTGCATCCGTTCGGCCAGCTTTAAAAATATCTTCTTGGTTTTCCGTAATGTGTACGTAAAGCCATTATATTCCCGGCTATTATTTTCGTTGCAAAATAAAACATTTCAAACATTTCAATAGGTACATTTAAATATTGTTTTCTTTACATTTCCACAAATGTATCAGAATTTTTGATGAAATTGTTTCCATATTTTGTTTATTTTGACGTTTATTATTATTATTATTATTATTAAGTAGATATTTGGTGGCTTACACATTAAGATAAAATTATCTTTCAAAATAGTGATAAGCTAATTATTGAATTTTAAAAGAAAACAATGAATAGGTACTACCTTTAAACGAAAATCATAACAATTAAAAATAAATATAAAAACGGCCGATTAAAATTTACAAATACAATAAGAAGTTGACACATAAAAATATAAAATAAAAAAAAATAAATAAAAATTAGATACATATTACTTAATTGGCCGACAAGTAAGATTTTAATTCGGTTGAGAATCTCTTTTTCTGTCTAATTTCTCTGATGTGGCGAGGGAGGGAGTTCCAGAGTCTAGTGGCATTAACAAAAAATTGACGTTCGGACGTTAAACAAGAATAGCGAGGGGATAAAATGTGTCTAGTCCTGATAGATGTACAATGTGTACAAAACGTTAGTCTGTTAAAAAGGTTGCAGGGTTGACGTGTATAAATTATCTGATTCAGCATTAATATGGCACGGTACTGTAAAAGACTGTCAAACGCGATGTTACAGATCCGGTAAGACGTTTGTCATTCGGTTTTTTCGTTGTGCCTGAACTGGATTTGTTCGCCAATCAAGTCGACTTGGGCGAATTATTCGACTCGCGAACTGTAATAGGGCCCTTAGTTTATGTGAAAAGGACTAACCGCCAAGACTGGAGCGATAATATGCGACCAGCTGTTGAAGACAAATAAAATAAATAAAACAAATAAAATGAGCTGTACTGTAATGCAGCTGCACGGAACTTTGAAATTCCTCGAATCACTTTACAAAAGCAGATTCTGAAAAAAGCAGATTCAAACTCCCACATTCCATTTGTTGTACCAAAAGTGGAGAATTTTAAAACCGTTTATTTGGTGCCGCAAGAAAAAAAAGTTAGGCGAATATGTTAACGATATAGCAGGGCGCTTGTTTTGCTTTTCCATAAAATGTGGAGAACGAACAACAAGGTTGGTTTCCTTAAGAAATCCAGACGCAACATCTGCGGCTCAATTTAACCGTGTCGGAAATTTATTTAATTGCTGGAGGAGATAAAGATATTTAATGTTGACGAAACAGACATTACAACAGTTGCAAAGAGTCTGGAGAACATTTTGGCAACAAAAAGGAGGAAACAAGTATGATTTTTCTTTATCAGAGCGAGAATAGCTTCTTGCCGTGGAAATATGTATAAGCGCTGATAGTTCGTCCATGCCAGATGCCACCAAACCAACTAATGCTTTTTTGCCTCAGAAAGAATTGAATGCCGAGCTAACGGATGGAACACCGCCTAAATCATGATCCGAGTGTAACCAAAGTGGTTGGATTACTAGAAACTAAAGACTTAAGATTAAAGTGCAAAAGGTTTATTGAATGGTCAGGGGCAACAAAAGATTAACCCGTTTTGTTACTTTTATATGGAATCCAAACCAAGTTTAGAGCATTGAAGTAATAGAAGTAGCAAGTGCCAGTGGTGTGGTCATGGTCATGTTGTGTTTCCCACCACATTCCACTCATCGGTTGCAACCTTTGGATGTACCTACCTAAGCTTTATGAAGCACCTGAGTTAATTTTATAAACAGTTACCCAGTATCAAGTAGGACAGTTGTCCTATTCAAGGGGTGACACAATGTTAATCGGGATTTTTTTTTATAAAGTTTCGTGCCCAATTGGCTGACACTGCGACCTAAAAAGATCTATTGTATCGAAGAGGGATGGAGTTATTCTAAAGAGACGGATGACTTTCCTAGTGAAGGCCAATATATCCTTATTAGCACAGTTCCTAAGCTCTGCTGATGAACGTGTCTCCCTGTTAAAGACCCGTTTTCTTAAAAAATTGAGTGCCGGGCAATCAAAGGGAATGTGCTCGGCTCGTAGGATTCTACATCCTCAAGGCAGAACCTGGATTCTGTATCCGGAGTCTGGGCACAAATTCATGAAATGAAATCTCAAGCCACAATGGCCTGTGAGAAAGCCCATCAGCGTTCTGCTACTTTCGTTATTTAGGTTGAGGTCTTTCCTTATAGGAGTAAGGTTTAATTAACCTTTTGGATTGTCTTAAACCCGGAACATTTTCCCGGTGGTTTAGATGAAGTTGTTGTTCTCAATCGTTAATAAGACCTAAAGCAGTAGCCCAATTGGCTCTGCAATAAGGTTCTGGTCCATTGAACGCGGATTTAGATTTAGCCCTAGCTATACCTTGATGGCCAGGTACCCATCCAAGTTTCACCTTGTTGTGTTTGGATAGAGCTTGCAAAGCATCGTAGAAGCATTTTACTGCTTTTGAGTCCATTGTATTGGACGATAAAGCTTGTAAATCAAGGAAGATTTGTATTATGACGCCTCTGATTCCCTTTTAGGAGTTTAAAACGGCTCAGATTTCAATGGCATGGATTTCTGCTTGAAAAACCGTAGGACACATACCCATAGGTATCGAGATTCTGATGTTGGGTCCAAATTCCATTTTCGATCCGTTGGTGTACCAAACCATACTTTTTGGGTCCAGTGTCGGAACGCTATTGGTCCATTTGGTACGGTCCAGTATTTCTACCTCAAATAATTTCCCACAACTGTATCCCCTAACCATAATGTCGGGGATGAAACAGAACATGTCCATGTTTGGGATTGAGGCCCTTATTGTGATTGTCGATCAGCGATCGTCACGACAATTGTCGATTGCGTCGATTGATTTTATCTATTCGTACGAGCCAAATTTTTTCGCTTCCAAGAACAAGCATCGACCAGACATTTGTAATCGACTACAAGCGCCTGTCGAATCGACAAATATCAATCACAATCGACAATCACAGTTATCGATCAACTATCGACATTCACAATAGGTGCCTCAGTTAAGTATTTTCAGGTGCCCCACATGGCCAGCTGGTTTAAACTTATATTCTAGATGCGGCTTAATAGCACATCTAGCTGCCACCTTCCTAATAAATATATGTAAAGGTGAAAGCCCTGTAATAGCTTCTAATACGCACCTGCCGCATCGCACCTGTAATACCTAGACAGGAAATACGCTGCCGCTTTTGTAGCATATTAGCCGCTGTCCGTTCAAGTACTTATGGCCACCAGACAATATCCGCGTAGATACGTGATAAGTTCTGCCATACAAATACCTACTGGATCACATGGCTCTAGTGGCCCGTTCTGTGGCGGACTTGATTTGTGAGTTCCAGTTAAGCTTCTTATGAAGGACAATTCCAAGATATTTGACTTCATTGGAGTAACTCAAGCTAGTGTCATTTACGGTTATGGTCCCAAGATTGACCAATCTCTTCCTTGTAAAAGGCACTGAATGGTTTTACTAGGATCTATGAATCTAGTCCCTCCAAATTGCACCATTCTGAGACATGCAGCAGTGCGTTCTGCATACTACAAGTAATGGTAGCTCTGAGCTTGCCGCTGATGATGATCGCTAGGTCGTCAGCATAGCCGATCCCACTATACCTAGCCTAGGCTATGTAGGCTGACTAGTGACTGTCGGTGACTAGTGACCACAAGACAGGAGAGAGTACTCCACCTTGAGGGCAGCATTTTGCTGTTAACAGACACCGACACACCTCCAGAAGAAATGTTATTACGACTTTCCAACATGGCTCTGATCCACTGGTTGGTCGAGTCTTCAATACCTTTACATACATCTGATTGCCTCAGCGATCGAGTCATAACCGGTATTATCGAAGGCGCCCTCAACGCCCAAGAATGCACAAAGGGCAATTTCCTTAGATCGGAATGTGTCTTCTACCTTTCTCACAAGGCAAAGATTTGGAATTTTACCCGTTAATCCAAATGTAGTCGAAGACCATGACTTTTTGACATCCAGCAAAAAAAAAGTTTTTAAGCGCCGAGAACGCACCGCAGTAATAACAACAAACCAGGTTTAATAACAAGCTCTGCTTAGAAGTCGCAGCATGCGCACAGTTCAATCATAGCATAAAACAGGCTTGAGCTGGATGATTTATATTTATACATAGCTATTTACTAACGAACCTATTAATAAGTCCTTTTTTATAATAAAATTATTTTGGAAATAAAAAACACATTTTTAGAGTTTTTATTTAAAATACATCCTTAAGATGATCGTTAACTTGCCCCGGCTTTCCCACTTTATTTGCCCGTATCTGCATGCGATCTTTAACTGAGCAAGTTAAGTAGAGATGGGAGTTCATATTCATGTTATTTGGCGGGTGGCATAGTCACTCAGGTAGCAGATTTCAGCTGTAGTATTGACTTTACTGGGTACCTAGACTTCGATCGTATTTTAAAGATACCAAGTTAGGTATATTTTTTGTTGAAATCAATTGTGGTTTCATACGATATAGGTACCTGCAATAAATTTGAATTATTGTATTATAGAATGCGTACTTATCTATCTATCTATTTCTAGTGAAATGAATGAATATCAGAAAAAAAAAAAACGATTCGTAAATCTTGAATAGGTATGGATGCGGAAAATGGAAGGAGTCGTCAGGTAGCTAGGGTGAATAGTTTTTTGTTAGTTTAGTTTATTTATCTACAGAAATTACGACGAGAGGTTGCAAATTTACGGCCAAAGAGGAATTCAATAGCGAATAGATATAGAATCAGTAACGGTCGTATTACATATTATCGGTTTAAATACAAAGTTAAAACGCTTTTAAACCACAAAACTTAACTTTCTAAGCCACAAAATGAAAAAAAAATGTTTTTTTGTTTATTTTAAGTATAGGTATTAAACGCTATTTTAAACCTACGAAATATCGCGTTTGACAGTTCGGGCAAAGGTAGGTATTGTGTTATTATTCAAATGTGCTGTATCATTTGTGAAGAATTTAAGAATGTTTAGAAGCCTTTTCAATTATTTTGTAATTTTAAGATTTTGAGTGTAGGACAAATTAATAAAAATGGGAAATGTCGGAAATATAATGCCGTAAATGATGCCGTCCTTTGTCAACCGCTTTTGTTCATGCCATTCGAACAATGGTACTCAAGTGAAGAAAAAATGCTGCGCAAACTTGCTAAAATATCCTTGAAAACAGAAATCGTATTCTATATTAAAATATATATTTTGGAAAAAATTCTTCAAGGACCTTTTGGTAAAAATAAAAATTGTCCAAAACGTCTGGGCGAAAAATCTCATACAATTTTTATACCCGGTACCACACTGTGTCGAGGGTATAATTCACTTTGACATTCCATTTGTAACGCACATAAGAAGCGTTGTAGGTATGACAAACTATATATATAATTGATCAGCATCACTTTCTTAGTCGATCTAGCGACGTCGGTCTGTCTGTCCGTCTGTCCGTCCGCACGATTACGGCCGTAATTTAAGAGCTATCGACAATTGGCTATTGAAATTTGGTACGCAAGCTTTTATCCACCAAACTGAGGCTAAGTTCGAAGATGAGCAAGATCGGATGAAAACTACTACTACCTCCCATACAAAAATATCGGATTTATATAGCTTTTTGATGTTAAAAATTAAATTTAAATAGCTACAATAAAGATAGCAAGTTTAAACTTTGCACATATTGTTTTAATAATATTTAAAATTTTTGGACAAAAAATGAGCTTGGTCGAATTAAAACTACCCATACCTCCCATACAAATATATAATTTTTAATACTTAAATATTTTTTTTTATTTTTACAATAATATAGTACCGGGTATTTGAGCTTCGGCATAGTCGAAGATAATTGTCTTACTGTTTTTTTTTTTAATTTTTCAAAGATTACAAGGATTTCAGGGACCTTATCAGAAACCAGATTCAAATATATAACTTAAATGAAACAATTTGCTGCACTTATAATTCAAAAATTTGTTTGCAAATTGAATAAATATTATGGACTGGATTAATAAGTTG
The DNA here is from genome assembly GCA_949372485.1 of Cheilosia soror. Lineage (NCBI taxonomy): Eukaryota > Metazoa > Arthropoda > Insecta > Diptera > Syrphidae > Cheilosia > Cheilosia soror. Next base: position 49,454,559 of record OX443562.1, on the reverse strand, counting down.
TGCAGCTCTGTTCAGGATAGAACTAAGACAGTGAAGACATTGATGATGAGATTCTGTATGTATAACTTGTTACCTTTTATTTCGTTCTACTAAATTCCTTTTTTATTATACCCTCCACAGGAATGTATATTCACTTTGCCATTACGTTTGTAACGCCAAGAAGGATTCACCGGAGACCCTATAAAGTATATATATTCTGAATTAGGATCACATTCTGAATCGATTTAGCCATGTCCGTCTGTCTGTCTGTCTGTCTGTCTGTCTGTCTGTCCGTCTGTCTGTCTGTTGAAAGCGCGATAGCGTCCAAAGGAATTGACCTAAGCGAATGAAATTTTGTGAGACGACTTCTTTCTACCGTCGCCAGGTTGGTATTGGGGGCTGTGTCGGTCAAGTAGTTCTGGTACCTCCCATACAAAACCACTATTAGACCCACGTCTCTCTCTTTCTGTTGAAAGCACGATAGCGTCCAAACGAATCGACTTAGGTGAATGAAATTTTGTAAGAGGACTTTTTTTAACCGTCGACAGGTTGGTATTGAAAATTGTATATGTCGGTAAAGTAGTTCTGCTAACTACTATACAAAATTAATATCAGACACGTCATACTAACTCGCATGGCAAACATTTTGCATGACTTTTATGCAGTGGAGGGTATCAAAGCATCGGCCAGGCCGATGATAACACTTTTACTTGTTTTTAGTTTACTTTTGTTTTCTCAATGAGATGAATTAAAAAATTGTAGTTATTAAACATTTAATAATGAATTCATATTTAGCCCTATTCGGCAAAATCTTTTATTCTGTCATGAATCATAAAAGATTTCGACCATAAAAGATCTTTAATAAATCGTATTGGGGGTTTCGAACTTTTATGAAACTCTGTTTTGGAACTTCGAAAATTCAAAATCTGTTACGAATCTGTCAAAACAAACCGCAGAGTTTTTTTTTATAAATAGTCGCTAGGCACCTGGTAAAATTTGTGCAAGAAACATATTAAATGCAGGCTAAAATGAACAACTAAATAATAATCTTTTTAGGAAAAAGACAACAAAAAACCACGACCGAGCAAAAGGAAATATATTACTCTTACATGGAGCTAAATCCAATTAGAAAACACTAATTAAATCAGTAACCAACTGGATGTATTGGGCTGCGATAAACCAAAAATGTGGTTGCTTCCTATGTGGGTAGGTAGGTAGAAGTGGCGGTTCATGCATATGAACCCAATTACCACTAGGATGTGCCGTTTTGTTACCGCGACTCGTGTGACCTACTTTGTGATGATTGTTAAGGATGTGATCCGGTCGGTATACCTATAACCAGCCTGTAGAATTGAGAAAGCGGATGAGATCCAGTATCCCTTGACCCGAGATGTCGCCAAAGTCGCCAAGAATGGTTGATTCAGTGCGCGCATTTTGGCTCTTGCTAGAGCTGGACATTAGCAGAGAAAATAAAAGAGTTTCTTACTCATTATTGTATTTCCTATTTTTATTTGTATACCTAGTTTGACCGCATGGTCTCCAATTGGCCAATGCCCCATGGTTATTGCCGTGATTGTGGCGATATCTGGGCGGGTTCTGTTTAGTAGGTTCTTTGTTTGCTTCCTATTGATGCCTGATATGAACCGTTTCCGTAAAAATGTAGTGTCGCTAGAAACTTGAAATAAATATCCAACTTTACATCGTTATTACATCATTAGAAATACAATTGACCTGAACTTGACATTTGTATTCGTGTCTTGCGTAATTTGTTCCAATTTGTTCATTAGAATTTTAGCATTCATCGTATCCATTCTAAAGAGCTGAATAAAACGCACATCAGGAAGATCAAATGGATTACTATTTAATCTTAGTTCCAGCAAAAGTGATCGGTGTCTTGGTCTAGATCAAAAATATAAATTTCTAAATTATTTTCAATTACAATTTGTTTATACAGATTTATTACATTTGTCTTCTGTTGTAATCATTTCGTCAACAAAAAAGTATAATAGATATCCATTTCAATCCAAAACTTTCTAACTAATAAAAATATTTTACGATAAAAGTCACAAAATTCTGTCTTTTATTCTGTTATGATTTATAACAGATTTCATAAAAGATTTTTGCAGGCAGACAAATTTTCATCGCCAAAATTATTGTATTCACCCCAATTTTTGTCATTAAATTGCTTTGAAATTATTTTTTTCAAAAACTATTAACAGAAATAACTTTATTTAAAAATAATAGGTATGAAAGAACAGATTCCGAGTTTTTGAAATTTGTATTTTATTTTATCATAAGTTCTGCCATTGTTTTTTAATGTATTTTTTTTTAATTTTCGTCATTTTCTTTAAATTACCCTTCCCGCCTAAACGGAGTAAGATAGACCCCCCCTCCCATACAGTTATCAATTTTTGGCGCCGTAGTTATCGCACTCTCCCTGATGATGAATAGACCCCCCTGCCATGCAATTTTTTGTTCGGCGAAACTTCAGGAGTCTTATCCCTTAAATGATTATACCGCTTAACAGGGACACCCTGTATATCTATCCATTTCAATCCAAATCTTTTATGATAAAAGTCACAACATCCTGTCTTACATTCTGTTATGATTTATAACTGAATTCATAAACGATTTTGCACGCAGAGTACCAATTCTAGAGATTGTAAAAGATTTTTCGACAGTTCGAACTTTTGTATGGAAATTCAAAGTCATAACAGAATAACAGAATAAATGGATAAAAGATTTTGCCGAATAGCCCCAATTATTTTACTAATTTTGAATACAATTTAGTACAATAGTATTGCTTTGACTCACTCCTAAGTCTCCAAACTATCTTGCAGCGCCAAATTTAGACGAAAAGTCTCCAAGCACTCTCTCTCTTCCAGTCTGTATAAAACAATATGACTTATGAGAAAGTCAAATAATGGCATTGACGATTGACAATAGCGTAGACTGAGAACGTGAGAACAAGTGATTACACTGATCAGTTTCGATTGTGTGATCAGTTCATTAACAAAAGATTTTAATATTGCGAGCGAATGTTCGCTCGAACCAACGAAAATTTTTCCTTTTCTTTGACCGAGACAGTGAAAATCGTAACCAATATAGGGCTCAAATGATTATCGTGTAGTTTGTGTACATTTTTGTATATAAAGACACATTCATTGTGTTAATTGTTTTTATCCCATGTGGCATGTGCTGTGCAAAATCAAACTAAAGCCTTACCTGTGACAGTAGGAATATAATTTTATTCCCATCATAATAATATTATGTTTGCGATATCTACATTTTTGGTGCTGCTAGTGATCTTTGAAACGGTAGGTATCTGTAAAGACATTTACATTTGTTTACATTGCTTGTACCTATATAATTTTGGTAATACATATTTGGATTAGAGGCCTCCTCTCCGACTTTGGTGGGATAAAGAGTATGTAGATGTTTTAATATTGGCCAAGTAAACATATTTGTTTGAAATTTTGAAGGTGCGACAAAAAATGTAGTCCAAATATTTGTACCAATGATGGTACAAACACAAACAGCTTCAACCCATCGTAGACGGGGAGGAGAGACACCTAGTGCATATGTTTACCAAATTTGATTTAACACCTACCTAATATTCATGATACAATTCCGCTGTCAAAATGTCATTTCGAAAAAAGTTTAGGTTTGGTTTTGCGTCAAATTTTAAAACAAACTTTTTGCTTTACCCTTAAAGCCTAACACTTGAAAATTGGAGGTATCATTATCATTTATGTAGGTATATGTCGCATGCTTTAAAGTAGTTTAATTTGCTTAAACTAAACAGAAAACACCTTGCCGTTGCAAATATTTTTACTTTGAATTTGTTGCTCTGCTATAGTGATTAAAACACCTGATAAATCGGCAGTATACTTAAATGTATACACAGAACACAGCACACATGTTTTTTTCCGTTGTTGTGGGTTATTTGTTATTAAATTTAAATTAGTGTGTAGCCAGTGATGGAATTCTTTATTAAGCAGATTGTGAAAAACTGTGCTTGTGTTATTTTGTTGTTTCTTAAATATAAAAGTGGTTTTATAGCTATTTCCTGTCTTGTTTGACTTAATTGTCTACCTACTAAAGTGACCCAAGCAATTAAAAAAAAGCTATTGAAGCGTGCTGAGGGCGGTAACAATTTGCGTGACGATAAAGTGTGTGTGAAAAGTTGGGGTCTAAAAATAGGTAGTATATCTACCAAAAAAAAAACGTTCAAAGATTCATTGGCTATTTACAAGTAAATGAATAATTCGACTCTGATAATGTTGTTACTAAAACAAACAATCAAACTAATCGACAATGATTACAATCATGCTAGCCCATCTCATTAGCATGCTTGTTATGTAGGTATAATGTAAATGAATATACTTTTCGTTTGTTAGAATTTTGAAGTCCAAAAACTTTATAGTGGAAGTTGAAATACTATTAAGCAGCAGCTTAGAGAAACTTCCGCAATCGTTTTGATTAACTACCAAAAAAAAAAAATAGTGAATAGGTAGGTACATATAATTTACAGCTTATACAGTGGCCGGCATAAGTATTTTGACAAAACTAAAAAGTTAATTCTGCTCATAATTTGAACTTACTTCATATGTAAATTTTGGCATCAATATAGAGGTCATTTAAATTCCGTTTGAATCATACAAAACTTTCCTTAACCCATTAAGTACCTACCCATTTAAAAAATGTTAAAATTTCGAATTTTTGTAAAGGTCTACTTTTTTGACTTTTTCCCTCGGTATCAAAAAAAAATGTTTTGGTGCAAAAAAATCTATTCCCTAATATTTTTTATGATTTTTTTTTAGAATTACTAAAAATTACTATTTTAATCACTTTTTCCTCCTTTTCATACAACATTTTTTTGAGATCATCCCATTAAAAAAATTAAAAAGAAAATATTAGCGAAGATATTTTTGAAATTTTTTTTTTGCAGTCACTATTAGAATTGCTTGGAGAAAATTTGTGCATCTACCTAATCATTTTTTTTTTATACCGAGGAAAAAAGTGGACTTTCACTAAAATTCTAAATTTTCAGTGGGTACTTAATGGGTTTAGGAAAGTTTTGTAAGTACCTATGGAATTTAAATGACCATTCCATTGAAGCCAAAATTTACATTAAGTAAGTTTCAAATTATGAGCAGAATTAACTTTATTTTTGTCACAATACTTATGCCGGCCACTGTACATAATCCATTTACCTAGATCGCGGGTAGTTCATCCGATATGCCTATAGTGTTGGAAAAATTAATACAAACAAGCTTGTTCTTCGTCGCTTATCGAAAAAATAAAATGTTTTCGGGGAAAAAGATAAATTAAAACCATACCAATAGTTTTGATACAATGTAATGAAAAAAATGCAACATTAAAGTTTTTAATAAAAAAGAAGAGAAATAGTGAATAAATGTCGATTCTGGTTTTCCTTAAATTTAGCCTGGAGTAAATAATAGAAAAAAAAATATTTTTTTTTTATTTATAGTGAAGGTGTTCCATATCGTTTTAATACTTGCTCGTTGTGCCCTTATTTTTAATGGGATACCTAGATACATAATAGATAATACACAAGTGCAAAATCCTCAAACCCCGAAATCACACCTTTTAAAAAATACCCGTAGGTATTGACTACCCAAACACAAAATCCCCAAATTCAAAATCCACCACATAAAAAATCTCCAAAATGTTAATTGAAAATATTTAAAGAAATTTTCGTATACCTAACCTTGCGCCTACTCCAAATTCGACAGTTACCCCAAGCAGGAGGGTTGCAGGGGGGCAGCATACCCCGCCATACCTATTTTACTGTTAATGCATTGTGAATACACTCGAAATCTATTTGAGTATTTAGGTTTTGGGGATTTTGGATTGACTTGGGGATTTCAGTTTGGGGATTTTAATTTTGGAGTTTTCGTAGGGATACCTACATAATACCCAATTGCAAAATCCCCAAATCCCCAAATCCCCACCTTTTGAAAAATACCCGAATTGACTATCCCCAAGTACAAAATCCCCAAATGCAAAATCCCCAAATAAAAAATTCCCCAAAATGTTAATTCAAAATATTTAAACAAATTGTCGAATACCTAACCTTGCGCCCACTCCAAATCCAACAGTGACCCCAGGCAGGGGGGTTGCAGGGGGGCAGCATGGCCCCCCATACCTATTTTACTGTTAATGGATTGTGAATACACTCGAAATCGATTTGGGTATTTTGGTTTTGGGGATTTTGGATTTGGGGATTTTGGGTTTGGGGATATTGACTTGGGGATTTCAGTTTGGGGATTTTAATTTTGGGGTTTTCGTACCCAACCCACTGCCATGCACATTGAATAATTGATCAAAATTCTTCCTTGTTTCTGGCTTTGTAGCCGACCCTGCGCTTAAGAATGGCCCATAGATGTTCTATCGGCAGGATAACAGTGTTTAAGATTTTCACGTAGTCTATGGTAGACATTTTATCCTTTATCATGAAAAGTGGACCAACCCCAGATGCTGAAAAGCACCCCGAAATCATTAAATTTTCTCCGCCATGTTTAACTGTCTTCTCTATATATTTGGGATCGAATTCGGAATTTTTTGGTCTTCTGACGTACCTATATTTTCCAATCGGAACCAAACAAATTGACTGTGACATTCTCATGGAATGTCCGGCTCAGGGTTACCTCCGAAAATGTTTGTGAAGTGTCCAAAAAGGTGTCCGCGAGGTAAAAAAGTGTCCGACACAAATTTATATTCAAACAAAACGACATTAGAAAGAAAATTGTGTCTTATTATCTGATTCTAGTTTGGGGTATATTTTTTGAGATGTTGGCCATTTTTGCCAGCCCTTATTAAAATGAACCAACAAATTAAGTCTTTCATAGTAAACGTATTCTAAGTTCACAACAGTAATTTGTAATTGCCCATCTAGTATAAATTTGCATTTCCATTGACATACGAAAAAATCATAAACGAGATGTGGGCATTAAAATACAAAGATTTTTTTCTTTTTGTTTTTTTTAAGCTTCTGACTTGCAGGAGCATTAGGATGCACGTCGACCTAAAATATCTATTGTGCTTGGCGTCCTTCTACTTTCCTAATGTAGCTGATCATACATTCAGCAGAAAACCTCCTTAGTTCTTCGGTACTTATTACTTCCCTGAAAAATTATTTTCTTCTTATACCGTAAAGGGCATTCACATATTATGTGTTCGGCTGTTTCGTCTTCTTCTAGACATAGTCTGCACTCCGGTGAGTCGACTAAATGCATTTTATTTAGGTGATATCGCAGACCGTGGTGACCCGTTAGGTAGCCTACTAGGTTTTTGATATGATGCCTGCGAAGATTTAGTATCTTTCTGGCATCTGCTTTGAAGGGCTGAATAGCTCTTTTGGCCTGTCTTAGGCCTGGGATATTCTCCAAATACGAAGTACATAAAAATACAAAGATACAAATCATGTCAAAGATAAGAGATAGGTAATTTTTTGAACAAATACAAAAGTTCCTAAATCCCAAAAAAGTGTCCAAAATCGGTTATTTTTAAAAAGAGGTGTCCTGGTGTCCGAGTGTTCGAAAAGGTGTCTAATTGACACTAAGGTGTCCCAAAGGTAACCCTGGTCCGGCTCTCTTCCTAGAGAGTGATGAATCCTATCTTCACATTCTCCGGCTCTCTTCCGTGTTAGAAAAAAAGTCTTCGGCGAAGAAATCATTACCTCTGCCAACCTTGCTGAATTACCCCCAGAGAAGATACTTGTCTTCCTGACTGTCTCCGGAGTAAAAAAATGGCTCTAGGACCCTACCAGGGATGGCACAATAGGCTCCTTTAGAGAGACCGCAGTGCCAGGGCCGGTAAAGGCTCTCCCGACCAATCATCTAATCTAAATCTAATCTAAACAAATTGACCTTGGTTTCATGTCATCCGACCATAAGACGTTATTCCAATTAGCACGGTGGAGGTGTTTGTTGACGAACTTTAGTCTCTTTTTAAAATTTTTGTTTTGCTCAAGTATGGAACTTTTCTGGGACTTCTTCAAAGAAGACCTGCTTCATTTTAATGTAGGTACTTCTTATTGTACGACTTCTAACTGGTGCGGTTTACTCACTTTTTAGGTCTGTGGAAGAAAAAATGGTTTCTTCTTGCATAGTCGTATTAACAGTTTGTCAAATCGTGGAGTCGTTTTTTGTTTTCTGCCTCTGGTTTATACTTTTGGGACTTGAATAGATAGCTGTGAATACTTTTTAGGAAATTTTTTAGAACACTTTATGACCATAGCTATTTCATTCATTGTTTTGCCGTCTTTTCTTGGCTTTTTTATCACCTCACGCTCAGAACTGGTGCAATGGACTTCAAGACGCACTTTAACAAAATGTTAATTTCACTGTTTTAAGATTTTCATTTTAAAGTACTGTTACCTCGCATTTAAGTGTAGAATTGATTTCGGATAAAGACCAAATTTTAGTTAATGATGGTTCAACATTATATAAATATTTGTTTCTATTATTTTTTCCAACACGTAGCTATTTTCGGATGGATTTTGGTGCCTTTTGTTAAGTAGCATTATCAATATTAATTTTTGTTGTCTTAAATAAGCGTTGTTACAAATATTTCTTAAATAAATAAAATAGACAATTAATAGTGACATATTCATTTTACATGCCATGAAACTCTGGCATGCAAAACGATTTGCAGAGTAAACGACATGCATATTTTGGCAAATTCACATGCCATTCTGAGCCGGCAATATGGGTGACAGACGCATGCAAACCATATGTCAGCGTGAAAAATATGCCGATTACACGACATGTATCCTTCGAATTGACGTCAGACTTTCATGCGTATGTCGAGTTTGGCATGTCGTGTACTCGCAGCATAACGCTCTAGAATCTAGAATGCACTTAACTTTGTACATAATATAGGTATGTACAGTACATAGGTATGAGGTATATACCATCGCAAGCCATAATATTTCCTGCCAATCAGTCCGCTAAAAGAAACATACTCTGCTCACTTCTAAGAAATACATTATAAATAACAATGCTTCCCTTCAATTGTTCTTATTGGCTTTTTACTTGTTTGGTGGTCATCATGATTCATGAATCATTCTCTGTTTTTCTGTTTATTGCAAGAAAACGTATTCGCAGAATAATGCATAGCATAACCCGGCATAACCGCCAGACGTTGTGATGGTTTTTCATTGAAATTAATTTATGAATTCTTAAAATGTTGCTACCTACCATAGATACAAATACGAACTATAAGATAGCCAGTAAGTTGTAAGTTGTAAGGTTCAGAAAATTGGTTCTGTCTGTTTAATGCATTTCATAGTTACAGTGGAATAAGAATAAGACCAACCAAAGCAAATGTTTTCAGAATATTGAAAATAATGCAAGTTCCTTATCTACGTATAACGTGTATTGTGGCATGTGCGAAAAATATGGCGAGTACACGGCATGCACGTTTTATCTCAAAGTTGGTATATTCGTATGTGGACGGTGACTGGCATGTGCTTATTTTTGGTATGTTGACATACGAATATGGCTTCTCAAATATGCCGATTACACGACATAAAATTATGGCGTGATTGAAATGCTAACTGACAAGCTTACTACAACACCTCTAACTTTGACCGCGTCCCTAACATTGACCAAGTTTTTCAGCGCCTCCAGTGCCCAAATGAATCGAACAAACCAATTTTTCTCCACCCGTGCCATCTGTTGATTAATAGGGAAACAATTTTCTGAAGTGAAAAATGGGGTGTTGATGTAAAGCTAGGGATGCCAGATCTGAAAAATTAGCTGGCGGGACATTTTTGCATTTGAAGTGAAAAAAACGTTTTTATTTTAGTTTACATATTATTTGTTGTAATAAGTAATATTTGGTTCAAGTAAAAGTCTTTTAATTCATATTTGTACAATGCCACTTGAATTAGAACACCCTACAGTGTACACTCTCTTTACAGTTACTCATATCTCCAAAGCAGAATGATAAAATAATGGTATATTTTTGAACGCGTTTCTAGTTTTTTCCAATTTATTTTAGCATTTGCTGAATACACGGTGTGCTTAGTAGGTAATGCGGAAAGGCGACTTATATTCAAAAAAGCATCAAATTTGCAGTCACTATTAGAATGTTCGGAGAAACTTTTTGCATCAAAACATTTTTTTTGATACCGTGGAAAAAAGTAAAAAAAGTAGACTTTCACAAATATTCTAAATTTTCAATGAGTACTTAATGGGTTAAGGAAAGTTTTGTATCATACAAACGCTATTTAAATGACCTTTTCATTGATGCCAAAATTTACATGAAGTAAGCTTCAAATTATGAGCAGAATTAACTTTAGTTTTGTCAAAATATGTGCTTATGCCGGCCACTGTATGTACTAATAATATAGGGCGACAAGTTGAAAGGCGTGACATTTTACGGGACAAATTTTCAATGCGGGACATTTTGCGGGACAATTTTCATTGCGGGACATTTGCGGCACAAAAGGCTCATAGCGGGACAGTCCCGCACTGAGCGGGACGTCTGGCATCCCTATGTAAAGCACGAGAAATGTCCGCATTTGACTTCTCCGCCAAGTATATATCTCATAAGGAATTACCACCTACAATAGTCTGCTTGCCTTGCAGATACCTAAAGCTGGGTAACAAGTGCATTTAATGCTAATTGAAGATGCCTTAGCAAAAAAAATGTAACCCACCATAATAACGGTTTATTTGTGATGTCTTGAGTTATATGCATTATTGTGAATGAATTATACCCTTTTCTTAGTTAACACTTTTTTGTTAATACTTAAAGCTTTAGTTTTAAATCTTCCTCCTGGTCAAATCACAACAATTACCTAAGTGAACTTTAATAAAAAAAAAAATAAGTCTCTGACATATTTGGTTTGGGACCAGTGGACGATAGAAAACCGACCTTATGTGTAATTTTGGATCCAATTGATGGCTAGGGTATAGCTATTTTCTGTGCGCTACTTAGACTGATCTCATTTATGCACCTGCACCTGCACCTTTCATCCGTCATCATCCGTCACTCATCAACAAAAGATCCATTTTCAAGAATAAAAATGTTCGCATATGCACAAGACAAGGACATAAAGGTCCGCTTCCTGCGCTTTCTATACGAATCTCAGTTTGGTATATGCTATGAGAGAGTGTAGACGAAAATGGCTACCCGTTTCTAATTTCTTGGTGTTTTCGATTTCACTATTTTCCTACCTTCCAAAATGTCTTTCATTGCAAGTAGGCTTTATTTTTAGTGTGTAGTCACGACGTTAATGGGAATACAAATTTGAAAATCATGACAATCATTTATCCACGTTTAGGAATTTTTAAAAACCAAATAAAAACATGTATCACTATCGAATTGAATATTGTCTAGGTTCTTGCGTTCTTGAGTTTAATCAAGAGGCTTTAATTTACAAAAGTGAATCAATTTTGTATATTTTAAATGATATTTTCAACCTTAACAAACAAAGTAGAAATGAATTGGGACCATATTAGCTACCTTATAAAAAAAGAGTAATATTTAGATAGATATGTATTTAGTTTATAAGAAATACGATATGATTTCTTATGGCGTGAGTCGTCACTTCTTTATTTTTCTAAAACATATTTTTTGACAGAATCTGCATTTTGATCAAAGTAAGAAACACATTTTCTGATTTTAGTGTCGGTATCCAACTAATCCAATTAATTGCGGGACTCACTTTCTTGAGTTCTTCTATGTATGTATATAGGTACATTACTTTGGTGAAGCTGGAGAAAGTACTAATTACCAAATTGATATATTTCATTTCAAGGAATGCAAGGACAAATAAATATATCGTATACTTATCCGAAGTTAATTCAAAGGCCATAAGGTGGTCATACAAGTCAGCGAAGTGCTATCCACGGCTTTTTAATTAATTTTTATGGCTAAGTAATAAAATAAGCTTTTCTGACAAGCAAAACCGGATTAAATTTTTTCAATGAATCTGTCCCTTCACAAACTTCAATTACTTAGGTACTTGTTTGCATATTATGGTGAATCGAGTTTGAGATCAATATAAATGATAGTAGGTGTATTTGTAAGTATAGATATGGGAGAAATGCAAGTAAATAATTATAAATAAATAAATAAAATATTGTGTAATCAACAACATTTTAATTTTAATATTTTTCACAGCGGTTGCACTTATTGCCTCTGTATTTACCTGCGTAGTGAATTGGGATCTGGGAGTTACTGACTTCTATTTTTTATTTTCAAACCATCCTAACAATAAGTGCAGAACTGTACCTAATTTGATGCAAAACTACACTACACATATAGATATGTGCAGCTATGTAAAATTTCTGGTGCGTGGGTAGACAATAAAATTTGAGTTCATGCATTATTTAAAATCTCATTCGTTTTCTAGTTTTAATTATAATGATTCTGAGGCTAATAATTTTAACATTTTATACTATATCCATCAACTATGCAGAAACAGTTTCAGTTAATGTCTAGACCTGTTAATAATTATAGAGCCTAGTAGAGTATGTATAACTGAAAAGGTTACGTATACGACACAGTCATTGTTGCTGTTTGCTGGCATTGTACTCTATTGAGTGGCATTAGAAATAGAGTAGAAAGTGGACATTGACATAGCTTTATTTTAGTAGTAAAAGTATCAATGGTGGTCCACATAACCTTCACATCTTTTCCCTACTTTAAGCTTGTGCATACACAGCAGAGCGATACCTTTTGTGGTGTCCAAGAATATAAAGCTCTTCGCGACAGCACTTAACAGAATTTTATTTCATTCTTGGTTCAGTTATGGCTATTATTGCCACCTGGCTGTCGATAAAGAAGGTTATACCATCAGGTGGTATTGTCCCATCACAGACTCACGGGCTGCTCTAGTCACTGCCAGGACCGCCGCTTGGAAGACACTGCTACGGTCCGGCAGGTACCTATTTTATATCCCTAGCTAATTGGAGAAATGACTGAAAAGTATGGCCAAAGTATGTCAGTAAGATGGACGAATGTCTCATTTCGTTCAGTTTCCAATTTCCAATGGTCTTTAGGTTAGTGGCTTTATTAGGTGTCCACCATAATAAGAAACTGGTATAAGTCTTACTATATAACCGTGTATAATGTATATTGTAGTATACCTATAGCACCATGTTTAAATTTGGGAGATTTTTTTTTTAACTTTCTCTTATACGTAGTAAGAGAAAGATATTGTTTTCGTATAAAATTTCGAACTCGAGATTTTGATCTATTCTGATATTACGATGATAGGAGAACTGAAAAAAGCGGGTCTCGCAATTCTGTCCGTCCGTATGTCTGTCTGTCCCACCCAGTGGAATCTAAACGCTTGGACGGATTTGTTTCAAACTTCGTATTTAGAGTTTGTGGGCTTCCGATTAGGAGGCTTTTTTTTTGTTTTATTCTAGCCCTAATATTAACGGTATTTCCCATATAAACATTTTATGAAATATTACACAATTTAAATTTTTTCGAAAACGGCTCTAACGATTTGAATAAAAATTGATAGTTAAGTTAATGTAGGCATGCTTAACATGACTGGATACCCAGTTTTTCGCTAGAAAGTCCAGCAACGGCACTTTTGAAAATTCGCCTTTTCTCGAAAACGGTAAAAACGATTTTAACAAAAACTTTTTTAAGATACTATCGTCATTCTTAACTTAATAACAAACTTAGTTTTTCTCTAAATAGACTGCGTCCTCTGGTATCCACCCAAATCCCTAATAATAGTACTTTAAAAAACTGCTCATATCTCAAAAATGCCATTTTCGATTATGACAAAAATGTAACTGGCAGGTAATGCTTAAGTCCTTAGTAATACCATTTCCTCAGTTCTGAGCTAAACAGTTGCAAAACAGTGTTTTTTTTACCATGAATGCGTCCTTCGATTTCCACCCCAAACGCTAAAAATGGTATGTGCTTTAAAAACTGCTCATAATGTCGAAAACGCCATTTTCGATTTGGGTGAAAATATAACTCATAGGTAATGTTTATATTCTGAAGAATACGTCGTACTCAGTTTTCAGGTAAACAGTTTAGTAACAGTGATTTTCGAATCCAAAGTTGTAACATTTGTCAGCATAATTTTACAAAAAAACGTTCTAACGATTTTGATCACAATATTTAATTCAAGACAACACAAGCATTCTAAACATGATCACGTACGTAGTTTTTATCAGAAAACTAGAATATAGCCCTTTACGAATATTTCGCCAAAATGACTGCCCAAATCCCGATCTATATTCACACACGGTATACCTAGGTATTTTTGAAAAACCAAAACGAAATTCATCGCTTACTTGTCTCCTTCAAGTGGTGTTGTAGTTAATACTTATGTTTATGTGGTATGTATTACGTTATTAATTACACCTTGAGTGGGCTGGGTATGATTTTAAAAAACGTAAAATTTGCTGAAATGACTCTGAGATTCGCAATAAACGAGAAAGTTACGTGCGACCCAGTCGTGCACATTTTTTATTCTTTCATTAATGTTAATTTTTCAATTTAATTTGTTGTCAAGTCTCCTCTAGTATAAGTCCCAATGCAATTCCAAGCTGTCAGTGATTCTGGGAAGTGTATCGTGCAACATCAACAGAAGCTGTGACAAAGTGCGGAATTTTTCTTTTGTGTGTTCAAATGACCTGTTATGGTTTTCTGTGGATTCAGTATTAGGCCGCAGTTACTGGCCCTGGTGTCAAGGATCTTGGGGGCTCCATTCATTTCTTGTGTGAGTGTTAGAAGGAATTTACCCCTTAAAATCAGCAGGACGTCAGCAACGTGAGAGTTTTTTTACTGCTGTTCCTAAGGCGCAAGATTTTAGCTTAGAACTTCTGGATTATAATGTGTCTTACGTGTGGGATCAGTTTTGACATTGTCGAAAGTAGCTTCAATGTATAAAAATGACGCTTGCCTTTGATGTGAATTGTAGCGTAGTTTCTACACTTTTCTCTTGGGTGTACGTGTGTTGGCCTGCAGATTGATCTTCCACTTCCAGACATATCCTGCCATTTGAGGGTCTATTCGCCTGCTAAGGCAAAGTCAAAGGTGTAGGTTAGGTACCTATTTCCGTTCCATGTTCCCTAAATCTAGATCACTTTAAGAGAAAATCATATCGGATTCGTAGGTTGCTCTTACTCAGAGTCTGATGTAAATATACACTATAACAACAAATATACTTGCTACACTTTTACACTTTTACTATAGGTACGTATACGGTATAATGTATACGTATAGCCCAAACCTATATTGACAGAAAAATACAACAGTGTAATAAGCAATTTTGTTTTATAGGAAAGAAAAATTTTGTAGCACAACGCTATTAGAATATGAGTATGCTAGTTAGGGTTGCCAGATTTTTTCCGAAGCTTAGCGGGACAATTGACAAAAATATTGAAAAACCCCGGGATTTCAAAATTTTATCCGGGACAAATTAAAAACCCAATAAATCAAAAAACTGTATATTATTTCATTAACAAGTAAATAGTTAGTTGTTTTTTTAATCAGTCCATAACAAGCTTTTTTTAATGTTTATAAAAACAAGTATACATGTGTAGGTATAAATACTATTTTTATTTTAAAAGAAAATAGACAGTCTATTCGTGACAAAATTAATGTAACTAAATAATAATATCTAACATTTTAAATATAAAAATGAGAAAACAAAAACAGTCTTTCTGTGACTAAGTTTATGAACAATGAAATAAGAAAATAAGAAAATGAACAGTCTTTTCGTAACTTCGTGTATCAAAAGTCTTGTTTTTGATATTAAAATTATTTTGTATATTTAGTGGAACTCTTGGCTAATTTAATTAAGTCAGAATTATTTTTAACAAAATTGTAAAATTCTGAACAAGTTAAGTCGTAATTAAAAGATGTTTGCAGTTCGGCTTTAATTAAATCCGGTTGGCATTTATTTCGCACATCCGTCCATTTTAACGCCATTTGCGAAAAAACTCTCTCCGAAAAACAATTAGAACTTGGAATACTAAAGATAAATGAAATTAATTTGAAAATATTGGGTATTTCCTCAATTGAGATACTTCCCAATATCTCATTCCATTTAGTTAAGGAGCTTATGTTCTTATCATTTAAATTGAGAATTACTTCTAAAGGCTTACGAATTTTTTGGTATTCTTCATAGAGAGAATCAAGTTCTATTTCATTTATTTGGAGCAAGTCTACAGCATTTTCAAAATGCTCAAATCCTAAATGGAAGCTTAAATTTAAAAAAGAAAGTTTAGATAAAATATTGCTATCCGAAAAATCATAACGTTTTTCTATATAATCAATAAAATTCGAATAAAATTTTAATAAATCAGCTTGTGTATGATCTTTGCCTTCAGCCGGCAAATTTGAAAGAAACTGTTTTGCTCTACTTCCGAAAAATACATCCTTTAGTCTTTCCTTAAAATTATTATAAATGCCATGCATTTTTAAATGCATTTCAACTACACTGAGTGAATCTGATTCAATTTGTTTCATCGTTGTTTCGACTGAAAACATCACATTATGAATAAAAGATAAATAAGTAAGAGTTCTGTTTTCCTCATATTCTGTTTCAATTGCCCTTTCAATAAGACGAGGACATTCGTTATTAGATTCTTGAAAGTGCGATTTGAGAGCAGGCCATATCTTAAGTATTCTTTCGATAGCTGGACTTAGGGATAAAAATCTCGTAGTAACGTGTTTTATAATTTCTTCCCACTTCATTTGATTAGTTTTAAAGTGTTGTTGCAAATCGTCTCTTCTCTTAGCCGAACGGCTAAAGTAACTGCATATTTTAAGCCACAGACTTTCTACATCATATTCTAATTTATCGGTAGCATATTTTGCAGCATCCCGGGTAAACCGGGACGTCTGGCAACGCTAATGCTAGTGCTTTCCATAATTCGCATAATATCAAGTAAACAAGATGGCCGACGCGTCACATATGTTGAATGTTGAATGTGTTGTTCCTTTACTCTCAGTGGGCTATTTAGTATTGAGCAAGGATAAGTTTGCGTGACATTGCACCATAAAGAAAACTACGGTAAGACATAAATAAATATACATAAATTACTGTTAAAATTATTGCAGTGTATTTCTTTGGAATTCGGATTACAAGTTCGGAATTAGCGTAATATTCGGATTAAATGTAGTTCGAATTAGCGAGAAATTAGGTAGGTAGGTACTGTATTCTGAACTAAGCTGTCTCTATAAAGTAAAAATTTTAGGAGTTGATTTATTACAAACCTCTCGATATATCCAGGAACGTTGAGGTGATATGAAACCTTTCATCTTTTGTTTTTTATGTTGTTATTTCCAAACCTAACCAAATACTTTGTGGAAAAATTTATTTAAATTAAATAATAATTTAATTAAATTTTTCTATTTCTAGACTGTTTGCCAGACCGAAAACTTACCTTTAAAGCCAAAATTCCGAAGACCCCATAGAACCCAAAATGCAAACGACGCGAACATACAAACGGTTTAACATTTACAGTTAAATATTAACAAATAATGCTAATATTTATTATATTTAAATATTTTAAGAATGAATCTGAGGTGGACGATATTATACGAACTATCTTTTCAGTGAAGGATTCAGGTCTAGTACTGTTCAACATGACCCATGTAAGATAGTTGCGTCTTCTGTATATAAGCGTACAGTCCTTAAGACAATTTTTATTTGTTTCATATATGCTGATATCGCTTTCATTTTAAATACATAATCATGTAAGAACACTAACGATAGTGTTGTTGAAGATAGTGAACTTCAAAATGACGAACCATTAAATCAGAAGCAAGAGTTCAAAGTGCAAAGAAATTCGGACGGCAAACTGGACATAGTATTTAATGATGTATCTTTTCCACAGAAGTCAGTGCAACAACGGAGAACCCCCAATGCTTCTAGCCCGCAAAAAGGTATCAATTTCTACTTGTTTTACTAATACAATTATTTAGTATAATTTTTCCTTCGGCTCTTTAGATATATATTTTCCTGATGAGATCGACATTGACCCAATATGCAAGCGTGATGGAAATTCACTTTGCACGAAAGTTGAAAACTATCCGGAACAAGAATTGGAGAATATTTTGAAAAATCAACTTTTAAAACTTGACGTTTTATTTAATGATTATGACGACAAGCAACCAATTAACATAAGTCAACGCATGAGTCCTGGCGAGGAGTCCCTGTGTGC
The DNA here is from genome assembly GCA_949372485.1 of Cheilosia soror. NCBI lineage: Eukaryota > Metazoa > Arthropoda > Insecta > Diptera > Syrphidae > Cheilosia > Cheilosia soror. The sequence continues at coordinate 49,436,392 of OX443562.1, read as the reverse complement.
CAGTGAGGAAAAGGTTGTGTATCCCAAAGCAGGCGAATCAAAAGACTCTAAATGGCTTTATATTGTGAATCATCCCAATGCCACCCAAGGCGTGAAGATAGAACAATGTGTGTAAGTATAGCATTTCAATTTAATTTAGTAAGTGAATCAATTCGTATTTAACAATCAAAATAAACTACGGATACTGTTTTATTCAATGGAATGGCGCATACTTTTACAGCTGGTTAGCTAATGGGCCTTTATTTGAAAGTTAGGAGTACTCTTCTCTTCTTATTCCAGCAGGAAAAATGCCAAAGGATATTTGCTTTAAAATAAGGTAAACACAATCATAGGTCACGTGGCACCCTGTATTTCCATTTATTTACCTGTACTCTGCTTTCTTGGACCTCCTATAGCAGTAGAAACTATGACCAAAATTTGTCTCGTTATTTGCAATGCTTTTTCATATTTGGTACACTGAAATTCTAAGCCCCAGATCATTTTTTAACGTTGGAATTTAATGGCCTAAAATCGCCAATCAGCCTACACCTATATGCTTATGGTTGGGCGCAACTGAGGGGTCTCCATTGTTGCGAACCGAGCATTTATATACATGTGATCTAAAATGCCCAGCGGGTAAACCATCAGGCTTGCTGGTCTTCAGCACAGACCACATAGAACTAGACCGTCGATTCCTTCCACATAACGGACTTTGCCTACAAGCTGCCTGCGGGTCCAGGATTTTTCATGTATTGGTTCTATACAAAATCAAAGGAGCGCCATTAACGCACGCATACTTGAAAAATCCTATGGCCATGGTATAGCATGGAAAATGATTGCCGCCATTGATTTTGACATTTCACACGTATTCACAGACAGGGAAATTAATTCCGGGGAGAATCGGGTAGGTGCACGGAAGTCGGCGGTCTAGTTCTACGTGGTTTGTGGTCTTCAGCTTGGATATTGCTATCCTTAATTCGCATTGATATAGTGAACGGGAGATTTGGCAATGAGTATAATGTTGGTCTTTGTCACAGTTATACATACTTTTTATTTTTTTTACTCCCGGGAAAGGCAAACCTATAACGCTTCATCAGCGCCCCGAGATGCTTGCAGATGTATGTTAGTTCTGCACTTAAATTGCTGCAAATTGTAGTCTTCTGGAAATATATCCCCAGGAAGCGAGTTCCAAAGTTTGCTTGTCCTGTAACAGAAGGAGTTTTGGAAAGATGATGTCCTCGCGGTTGTCAAGTGTACTGTATGGTCATGAGCATTAGCAGCCTGTCTTGTGGGGCGCCCAAAAGTTGCATTTCGAAAATTTTTAATAAATTTATAAATTTACCTATATATCGTAGCCTGCAGAAATGGTTTCTTCTCCAAGTTTTCTTTCGTCCTCTCAGCAAGAATTTCTTGGTCTGACACGTTCTCTTCTTCGTCTACTTACTGAGAAGCCGATGGTTTTCTCAATAGGACCTTTATTTTCTTATAGACTTTGTAAATACATAGATCTAGTCCTCTTTTGTAACTCTGCTTTTTGTTATTTTCTGTTGGAAACTAGCTTTGTAGTGTTGCCCGTAGTCTTCACCTCTATAACTATGTATTAGAGCGGTAGGACTCAACGTAACTCATTTGGATACGCGATCGCCAAAGTTTCTGTTTCTCTTACTGCAGGCTCCTGGCGATGCAAATTTTCGGACATCCAAAGCACTAGAATCGTGCATTGGATTAATCGTAGTATGTACTCAGTCAGCACCCATATCATCTTATGAATATTGAAATTTGGAAAATTTGTGCTTGCTGGGGTGACATTTTTTCCACACCAGAAACGGTATGGGGGGGTTCCCCATCTTTTTCATACTGCTCCTCCTTAGAGAGGTTGAAATATTTTTGCTACATCCTTCTAAAAGAACAGATATGTGATTATAGAAGCTTCTTACTGAAGATTCACTAAATTGTTTTTCAATAAGGACGGCTCGACGTTGAAATATCGTCGTCCCATATTTATGGTAATTTTGCTTGTTAACATACCCGCATTCATATAAAAATTTGTCGGCCAAAATTGGAGTCCTCTTCCAAACGTTCCGAAGCCAAGTCAGCGAACAAACGTCTTTGTCTATGTTTATTAGCTTTGAACTCCTGAATTGGTTGGATCTTGTACGGGCGTAAGCCCAAGTCCTGATGCTAAATTCGCCAAGTTGTAATCTGCGAAAGGCCGATTACTTGTGCACGGCGAGGAATTGACTGTCTCGGGTTCTCCTGTTCATTCTAATGGACCGCGGCAATGCTCCCGACGAATCTGGCTGGCAATCACCCGTACCAATTGAAAAGCCCTTATCTAATTTTGATTGCTAGGCAAATAGGTATGCGAGTGCCAGCCACGAAGCAAGTCTTTCTGGAAATGCGGCAATCACAAACGCGCTTAATCTTCGACTGTAATATAACTATTGGAGTTTGCTTCGACTTTGCGCTTGATATTCGTAAGGAGAAACGTTATGCTTTTCCTTTGTTCGGAGTCTTACAGGTACAGCAGTGAAAAATATACAGGGTTTTTCAATAAGAGCGCTACAAAAGTTTTTTTTAAATAAAACAAAAACGGTTTTTTATATCAATGAAAGTCTTTATTCCTGTGAAAGTACGTTCGATGCCATTATGTATGGAACTCGATTTCTTTTGCATGGCTACCACGGGCACGCTTGCAGAAGTCCAGACGCTTAACCCAATTTTCGACGGTTTTCAAGCATAAATCGGCCGATACTGCTGCAATTTCACGTTCGATATTCGTCCGAAGTTCATTAATCGTCGTTGTTGGCATAGACCATAGACTTGACGTAGACCCACAGGAAGTAGTCTACCGGCGTCAAATCGCACGACCGAGGCGGCCAAGCGACTGGACCATTTCGTGAGATAACGCACGTTCTCCAAACTTGGTTTCCAATAAATTGATTGTGACATTCGCTGTGTGGCTTGTGGCGCCGTCCTGTTGGAACCACATGTCCTCCAAGTCCATATCATCCAATTGGGGCCAAAAATATTCGGTTATCATTGAACGGTAGCGATTCCCATTCACAGTAACGTGCCGGTCTTGATCATCACGGAAGGAGTACGGCCCAATGACGCCGCCGGCCCATAAACCACACCAAACCGTCATTTTTTTCAGGATGCAATGATGACTCATGGAGTACGTGTGGATTGCTGTCTGAGCAATACCGCATATTTTGTTTATTGACGAAGCCATTCAGCCAGAAATGAGCCTCATCATAAATTGGACGTAGCGCTCTTAACGTTGAGGCCACTGACTCCGAATTTCGGTAGTAAATTTTAATAATTTCGACTAGTAGTTGGCTCGTATATCTTTGCATCATGAGATGAAATGGCAAACCTTACTGAAGAGAAATGTCAAAAGAGCGGCAAGAAATTCGGCGTCGTTTGATGTCCCTGTCGCTCTACTTTTGTAGCGTCCCTGTTGAAAAACCCTTTATCATTTGATAATAATCTTATGTTTAGCAGATATCTTGTAGGTCTGGTCGCGGAGCTCGAAGGAACTATATTTTTCAGTGTCGTTATTTTCCTCTATAAGTAGTACATAAGCGCATATTAGGTCAGTGCTGGCTTTTTAGGCCTGCTCTACGCCGATTGTCATAAGACGTTTAAAAATGAACAAATGAGCAGAGTTGCTTATGACAAATCTACAAGTCTTCTTCTCTATAGCAATCGCCTTAAAGGACGTCACAATTTTTCATCTTAATATCTTGAGTCAATTCATCCTCCAGTATTTGCTGGAGCTCTGTATTTTCGTGATAGGGAGTTTACCCCAAAGCATAACCTATGGAATCGGTGCGAATCTATTAAAGAATTCCTCCGCTGTCGTCTGAAACACCCATGTAGCAGCTTTTTCGTAGTTTTCTACTTTAAAGTTAATATTCGGACAGATAAATTCAAAAGTTCGTCTACTGACCATAAAACAAGAATGACTGTGGAATGACTTGTCTTCCTTAACCCTTAAATGCCCAAGGAAGCCGATTTTGATGAAAAAAATATATTATATGTAAACGAAATAACACTGTTCACTGTTCTTCACTGTTAAAAAAACTGTTTGGTTTGAATGTGTGGTTCCAAAGATGGCCGCCCACGTTTAGAAGATTCCGCAGAGCCGTAGTTAAAAAGAACATCTGCAATTTTCAACTTAAAATCGATGGGCCTCATTTGTTTGTATTCATGGCGGTCTTTGTTGATCCTTTTATGGAATATCCATGCGTTTACTGCAGTCATATCTATCATGTGAAAAAACAAACGGTTTGTCCACTTTCGTCTTTTCATAGATACTTTATGGCGTCCCATGAAACTGTCCATCAGATCCACTCTGATGGTTGATCCACTCTGATGGACAGTTTCCACGCCCATGTGCTGATTGTAGTCTTTAATTATTTGTGGACATGGTATCATTTAGGCCCGAACAGAGACCTGTAGAGACGAACAAGGAAACCTTGTAGTAGAGTCACAGTCGGTGCTGAGGACATGGAAAAACCATTTCTGCAGACTGCTAAACGGCGAAGACGACACAATTTCCGCTGTCAGGCAGAATGAACCATTCAACCTGGGCGATGAAAGCCAAGACTTCCGCCCACCTGACCAAAATGAGGTAAGGATAGCAATATCCAAGCTGAAGTCCAACAAAGCTGCAGGACCGGACGGTTTATCGGCCGAGCTTTTTAAGGCAGCGGGGGATGACTTGGTAGAGAGCATACACCAACTCGTTTCTAAAATTTGGTCAGAGGAAAGTATGCCTGAAGAATGGAGCCTCAGCATTGTTTGCCCGATCCATAAGAAAGGAGACCCTCTAAACTGCGCCAACTATAGAGGCATCAGTCTCCTTAACATCGCTTACAAAATCCTGTCTTCCGTACTGTGTGAACGCCTGAAACCATTTGTCAACGAACTGATTGGACCCTATCAGTGCGGTTTTAGGCCCGGTAAGTCCACAACCGACCAAATATTCACACTACGGCAGATCCTGGAGAAAACCCAAGAAGTCCAAATCGATACTCATCACCTATTTATCGATTTTAAAGCCGCATATGACAGCATTTATAGAGACGAGCTATACAGAGCCATGTCTAGTTTTGGCATCCCTGCCAAACTTGTCAGATTGTGCAGAATGACGATGGAGAACGCTCGCTGCTCCGTAAAGGTCGGAAACAGTCTCACCGAGACCTTTGATGTCAAAAAAGGATTTAGACAAGGTGATGCGCTGTCATGTGACTTTTTCAACATCATTCTTGAGAAAATTGTGCGAAACTCGCAAGCCAACACCAGGGGCACAATTTTCCAAAAGTCTGTGCAACTACTAGCATACGCTGACGACATCGACATCATTGGCAGGACACAGCGAGCTGTTACTGGTGCGTTTGCAAGTATCAGTACAGAGGCGGCAAAAATGGGTTTGGTGGTGAATGAGGGCAAAACAAAATATATGCTGTCAACTAGAAGGGACACACAACATCGACGAATCGGACAGAACGTCACGATAGACAGCTATAACTTTGAGGTAGTTCGGGACTTTGTCTATCTCGGCTCCGCTATTAATTCTGAAAATGACATCACATCAGAAATCAAGCGAAGAATTACACTTGCCAACCGCTGTTACTTTGGCCTAAGAAGGCAATTGATTAGTAAGGCCCTGTCGAGAAACACTAAGGAGACTCTATATAAAACCCTCATCATCCCAGTCCTGCTTTATGGCGCAGAATCATGGACGTTGTCAAAAGCGGATGAAGATCTCCTTGGTCGCTTCGAACGCAAAATTCTTCGAGTGATTTTCGGTCCCGTTTGCGTTGACGGGCTTTGGAGGAGGAGATTTAACAGCGAACTCTACGAGCTGTACAGCGACATCGACCTTGTCAGAAAAGTACGTATCAGTCGACTAAGATGGCTAGGACATGTAGAGCGAATGAACACCAACGCTCCGGCCCGAAGAGTCTTCGATTCCAACCCGGAGGGACAACGCAGTAGAGGAAGACCTCGCCTTAGGTGGCGCGCACAAGTCGAAGGGGACCTCAACCAACTTGGAGTGCGCAACTGGAGGCAGTTAGCCAAAGATCGTGCTAACTGGAGAGGCGTGTTGGTTGAGGCCCAGGTCCACCACGGACTGTAGCGCCATCTAAGTAAGTAAGTATGGTATCATTTTGACGGATTATTCCTTTCTATCGAACCTCCTTACACTTGAACCCGTTTGACTATCTGTATTGGAAGAAGAAGGTGGCTTTATTCCGACATATGTTGACAGAAGATTGACAACCCGGTTGTCCATCCAAGATATGGACGTTACATCCATGCCGTGAATAGAAGCAACAAATTCCTGTCATATTCCACGTTCTCACTTCATCATCGTCTTTTTTTCTGGTAGCTTAAAATTTTTAATTCTGTTACGACGTAGGAGTACTAACTGTAAGTATTCCCTGAGTCCGAAGATATGTCACTAAAGGTAGGGTCGTGTATTAGTTGTCACAATAAATAATGTAGTTTCTGTATCGCGGCACTTAGTGGAGCAATCTTACAACAGTATTTGTCGATGGCTGTAGATCAGGTCCATCTTAAGAAGGTGCTTCACTGTATCCGCTGTAAATTTCAAACTTATACGCAAATCTACTTGTATCGCATAAAACAAATAGCTTTAAAACCCCACTTGTGAGGCTTGTTTGGCAAATACTGCTTCATGAAATGTCCAATTTCTAGTCTTGGCATACTTCCAAAAGTCCTGTTCAAATATTCGCCCAGAGGTCTTAAAAGATGAAGGCGGTCGCGGTCGGGGTCATCACGTTTTCCAGCGCTACTCTTATCGTTGAAATGGATATATTGCCGAATTTTTTTTAAATCTATTTCGGGTCATTTGATTTTGTACTACAAGTACGCAACGATGCAATTTATCGGTCCAACAATCTCTGGTGCTCGGAAGGTTAAAGTAGAATAATATACCAATAAACTTCCGTAAGTCGGCTACATCGAATTGGAATGTCTCGTTTAACCCCGAATAGATTCCGGTTTCGGCCACTATTCGTTGCCCCAAAGCTTCTGGAAACAAATATGACCACACTTGATGAGGCGTTTGCAATTCCTGTATAACTTCTGGAATGCTGCTATCACCTCCAAATCTGACTTGATCCATATTATAAACGATATTCCCTTTTTTTACAACACTTTCTCAAATTCCACGGATTTCGGGTTTGTATTCTGTCATTTTGAGGGAAATGGATTCCAAGAACTGTTAACCGATGGATTCGATGATGGAGGAGGAACTAGATCAGCTATGATCAGTGTTGCCACTAATCTGACCGTATGGCCGGATTTTTATTTTCCAATTCCGGTTAAAAAAATCGGTAAAAAGTCAAAATCAGAGTTTTTGACCGGAAACCCGGTCAAAAATAGATTATGGTAACATAATATATATATAACTAAAAATATAAAACAAAAGTTAACTATCATTAGCCATTTTTTTACATTATAAACATTATCCATCTTCAGAAAACGTTTTTATAATATGTGAATCTTGAGTTTTTAAACTTGTTTCTTATTTCGTTTGTTTAAAATTTACTGAAACCAATTTTTCATTTTATAGGTATGACGTGTTTTAAGTCCTGAAGTACACTTTTAGTGCATGACCATACAACGTCTTCCAATGTCCAGCGAGGCAGGTAGATTTTGAGTGAGTAGAAAGGAGACAAGTAAATAGCATAGAAAATGCGTAGAAAATCCATTTTCAGAAATAATTCTGACATGGCAGGGCATAAATGTTCTTTTTCGTACCATTGTGCTTTCGATATACATATATCTGCATTTGATATTTGCATTGATAGAGATAGGGCGTCAAAAACTGGCGTCGGCTTCGGTTTTACTATAAAATTTGTTTGTGTTCCCGATTTCAATATTCTTTTACCTGTCAAATTTTATTTCATTGCAATGACGCCTCGTTTTTGTTTGTAGCCAAGTTGTTAAAGGAAAAATGAAATACATGGGAAGACGTGTATGGCTAAATAATTATTCTCGTATAATTTTCTGACACTTGAAAAGAGTAGTTCACCAAAATCTAATCTGAGCTTTATCGAATTTCACACTTTTAATAGAAATGCATTGTTTAATTTCCTCTTCAACATTCTAGCAAAAGAAAACGTTCCAAAAGTAGCCTATAAAATAATTTATTATCCTGCTCCCGAAGGAGAATTCCATGGTTATGTTGTAAATGTCCCAATATTCGCAGTAAATTGGTTTCTGTTTGAACTTGGGAGCGTGTTCGTATTATATGGCAAAGTTTTATTCAAATTACCTATAGAAATCTATCTTTATTTATAGCCAGTAGAGCAATTTTATTTTTCCAGCGCAAAAAGCGTTTTCCGGTTAAAAACATTTTTCGTTCCGGTCAAAAAACTGTTAGAGCGGATTTCAAAATTTGCTCCGGTCAGAGTAAATAGATTTCGGTCAGATATGACCGGAATCCGGTCAAAATGGCATCACTGGCTATGATATGACTTGGATTTGCATTATCGTTGTTAATCATTTTAACGAAACTATCGTTTAATGACATGTTGAGATCGAAATCATCGCCATCACCATTCTCAGACAAACCAAGCTCTTCAGCCGTCTCATCTACTCTACCCCATTATCACTAATACTTTCAGTTACCTACCACTTCAATTTTAATTTCACCTCCTCCTGATATTGGTTCGCAAAGGTCATCAACGTCGTCATCTAAATCATCAGTGCTGTCAAAACTAAAATTTAGCACTAATTCACTGACTGCTTCGTCAGTCAATTGAAAAAAAAATGCAAAATAAGAAAAAAAAATTAAATTCAATATAATTCAATGCCCAGTGTATCTTTAAAAATACAACCATTTACCGTTACATTATATGAGCTGCGGGTATAGCGTATTTGGTTGAAATAACTGCTATATATACTTCATAATGTATACGTGCATAAGAATATATTTTTTTCTGTCACAGCAGTGCTACCAATACCAACTACAAATATATTAAATAAAAAAAAAAATTTTTTTTTTTTAAATTTGTTTAAAATTAAAAAAGACAAATATTTCTAAAGAAATAAGTCAAATTCAAAAGCTAAGGGTCTAATTCTTTTACATAGTGTACATTTTGAGTCAATAAATCGTAAATAGTAAAAAACTAGCAAATAAAGTCAAACAAAACGGAGAAATAATTTTTTGAATGGTTGTATCTTTAAAGGTACACCGGGCTTTTAAAGGTTAAAATATTGCAAATTTTAATGCAGCATCGTCTCTCTGTCTCTTTTCAATCCTGTCTGATTTTTTTATTCTCTTCTTTACCCTTACTCCATCGCTGGGCTTTGCAGCCAATGTTGCCAGATTTTTTTTTTTTTTTTTTCAAAAAACTGTAAATTCCCAAAATAAAAACTGTATTTTCAACCAAAAAAATGTAACCCTCAAAAACGAAAAGATTCTATTATCTCCACACACACATGCACAAGTGTACACCTATTTTTACACCTAGTCGTAAATGCTGTTATTAATATGTTATCTCAAATTTACAAGCTCCTATGGGTAAAAACCAATCAAAATCCAACTGCAGGCAGCCAAATAAGGCTAACTAAATCTACTGGTGTTGAATAGAAAACTCCTTGTTGGAACATCCGTCCAATTTCAATTCAACGCTTGATCAACTGTAAGCTTACTCCAGTAATATGATGAAGTGCACTGAACTGAAAGGAACTCGTTATAGATAAAAACATCAATTACGGACAAGAGTTTTTGTATTAGATCGCAACCCCATGAATGAAACGACTCTGCTTCCAAGCCCAAGCACGAATATGAAATCGCCATATTCACTGGTTTTATTATTCAAACAAAATATATTCCACTTTATATTTGGAATCAGTCCTTGGCGTAGAGTTAGAGGAAAAAAAATACAGTGCTTTCGTTTTGTAGTTAGCTGTAAATAAATCCACAATGTTTCAGCATTTTGGCAAAATAAATATTGCAGATATTTGCTTGATGTTTCATTTTACAGATTGTACGAGTATATAGCGCTGTTCTACGGTAACATTACTATGTAGTAACCAGATGATTTTAGAAGATTGTTTGTTATTTTATTCAAGTGTCTAAAAAATAGGTGACGAGATCTTGCTTGCTGTGGATGTTAAACTTTTAGTCAGGTCCGCAGACTAGCTGTGCAGTTGGAGCTTCCCAGAACGATGATTCATAGAACCCTATACAGTGTAATAGATTACACCCTTTGCATTTAGCACCGATACTGGATTTACTACCAGGGAGATGTGCAAGAAGGGTGGAATTTTTCCAGTGGCTATTGCGTAAACAGTCAGAAGACGGGCACTTCCTCAAGTAAATTCTGTGGACTGACGAAGCGCAATTCACAAACAAAGTTACAAAGATATAAACCTCCACAATTTGCATTGGTCGGACCCCAATCCCCATTTAATACGCGCAACATCCTTTCAAAGGTAAACATTTAATTACGGTGAACAACTTCTTAAAAATGTGTGTTTTGCTTAATTGTATACAAACCGTGGCAGAACCGTATACAAACACTATTTCCGCGTATTAACGGTTTGCATACATTTTGTGGAGATCTACTTATCAATGTTAAGCTCCTACGACGTGCTATGGAATCCGTACCATCGGGCAGGCGTCCCCTAGGTAGACCCAGGATGAGAAGGAAGATCAAATTCATAAACTCTCCTCTACCCGTATGGGAATTGCCTTTGATGATTTGCAGTCGATGGCGGAGGATCGAGAGCTATGGAGGGTCCACTTCAGCAACCTACAAACGCGACCCACTTAATTTATAATTCGAACTTAATTTTGTTTGACTACTTTTGTCTGACAAAAAACGACTTTTACTACTACTTCTGTTAATCGTAGGTAAAAAAAAGTTGCTTAACACAATTTTTAGGAAATTTCTCAATGATAAAAATTTCATAAAAAATATAAAAATTTATTAAGTCAACATTTTGAGAAAAAGGCATTTTAAGTAAAAAATCGTAACAACAAATTTTCAAAATTTTGAGTTTAAGGAGCCATAACTTTTTGGAGCTGCACAAATGTACCCGAAGTGCTTAGGACTTGTATGCGCTACTAAATTGTCTTTTCAAAATGTACAAAATAATTTTTGTGCCTATAATAGTTTAGGAGTTATAGCGTTTTAAGTGGTAACACCTCCAAATCAGAGGCCACCCACTTTGATGGGTTATAACTGTAAATTGGGTGAGAATAGGCCCCCCTGCCATACAATTTTTTGTTCGGCGGAACTTCAGGAGTCTTCCTTTGAAGGATTATATCGCTTAACTGGGGCACCCTGTAGAGTACACAAACCGAGTTTGAAGTCGATCGGATGAAAAATAAAATATTTCCTTTAGAAACTTCGACCCCTCATTTCACCTCTTTAAGGGTTGAATTTAAAGGGAAAGTCTGTGCAAAATTTCAGCTTTGAATAGCAAACGGCTAGGCTTTATTTGCAAATTTCCTTTTGAAAACACTTGCCGAGCATCAGTTTAATTGAGATTGAACCATGGAAAATTAAATATATGAAAAGTAGCTAGGCGTAGGTATTTGAGTGATGAGGGTAAATAATATATTATACATATATGATTATTTGGAAAAGATTTTCCATACCTAACCCGACTGCCCTATGTGGTAAAATCGGTTTTGCAGTTGGTAAATAACCTTTCCACCGCTATAATCTGATTTTGTTTTTAAACCGTTTCCTTTTATTTTGTTAAAGAACATACATACGGAGTTACCGGAAAAACTATAACTTTTCATAAAACCGAATTTTTTAAGGAATTCCTGAACGTATCATATTTTTTATTATCGAATGTGGAATAGGTTTATGAATTTTGTATAAAATTGAAAAAAATGTGTGATTACTTTTTAATAGCATATAGATCTACAAATTTTGACCACATATTATTTTTTTTTTTCAGAAATGAGGGATCTAAGTGCACATTTGCTGAGTACTTCCCCAACGGATATACGGCAAAGTGTAAACAGAAGTTCATATACCGAAAGCTAGTTGCCGTAAAAAATGGCAAACTCGAGACGGATTTTTTCAAAATACCATCATGTTGCCAATGTATATACAAGCAAGAGTAAATATTAATAAAAATGTTGTATAATGATGTTTATATTTATTTGTAGTACGGGTAATGTGTATGTATCTATCTATATTATTTATCTATAATCCTTTCGGATACCCTGGACCAAAAATAAAACTAGAAAAAAAAAATTTCAGCTAAATTTTTTTTTGTTCAATTTGGCCAACTCTCTAAAGTGAAAATAAAACTGGCACTAAGACTGAGTCTAAATGAGGTTGTTTGACACATATCTAACTATAATACCTACCAGATATTAATTTGTTTTACTGCAGTATGTACAAGTACAGTACATATACCTACAAGAATCAAAAAAAGCTGAACCTTCTCTACAGACAAATTCTTCATCAATTAACAGCGTATTATGGGAGAAGTAAATAATGGGATATTATTACATAGGAATTGTTATTATTTTTATTATTACATATTATTATTATAATTAGGTATTATTATTATTAATTATTATAAGCTTCGCTATTACTTACTTACTTACTTACTTTCTTACTTATCGGGCTTCCGACCCGTGTAGATAGTCTCCGCCTAAGTCACTGCAGCCTTCAATCACCTTGGTACTTCCTTCATTCGCCCTCCTCGCACACAGGACCAATGTAAAAACTGGTCGAATTTCTGAGTCCATTATATACTTTCTTGCGTCTTTGTTAAGTTTCGGTTTAAGTATCTCCTTCATATTCCAGAAAGAGGACGCACGACGGATGAATTTATTAGACTGAATAACGGTGTCGTCCGTCAACAGTCAAGATGACAGTTACCTTACTTGAGCTACTTCGACATATTTGGAGCTGAGGTCAGTGAGGAGAGGATTTTTCAGGACTAGTCAGGGTGCTGAAACAGAGATGGTGGCCTTTGAACCTTTTGGTGAACATTTTATGAGCCAACGGCAGCATCCCCGAAGTGGGTTACTGACACCGAAGGAATACGGCCCCTTTCGTCCAAGGGGTCCAACAAAGGACCTGGCCCTCCAGGTTGGGGGTTGTACGCCGGGGTAACTGCCCAACTTCGTAAAACCACTATAGTTACGAAGCAACAACAAGAATCGTATACGGATAATTTTATTGTTGACAAACCTGGCAAACGATTAAAGGACAATGAATTTCGGATGTGCACGTGGAATGTAAGGTCCCTTAATAGACCACGTGCAGCTGAACAGTTAGTGGAGGCCCTGAACCGCTATAAAGCAGACATAACCGCTATCCAAGAAGTGCGATAGGTTGGACCGGGCAAGAAGAGGTTGAAAAACTGCGATATTTATTATGGCGTCTGGTATCGGCAACAGCTCTTATTTGGATGTGGATTCGTCGTTTAAGGCAGACTTAGGAAAGAAGTCTTAAGCTTCAGCTGTGTGAACAAGTGCCTTACGACAATGCGTATCAAGGCTAAATTCGCCAACATTAGCCTAATATTGACTCATGCCTGCCCCCACGGAGGAGAAAGACGACGACACCAAAGAGATGTTCCACGAGCTCTTAGACAAGACATACGAGCAATGCCCTAACTATGACATTAAAATTATTCTAGGTGATTTTAATGTAAAGATAGGAAGAGGGCATCTTTGATTATACTGTCGGAAGGTACAGCTTACACGACACCACCTCTGAGAACGGATTTAGGCTGATCGACTTCGCGGCTACGCGGTTCCCGCATCTCAATATTCATAAATGTACATGGAGATCTCCCGATCAATCAACCGTTAACCAGATTGACGACATTGACAACATTGACTCGGACCACTACCTTGTTGTAGCCAAGTACGCCTTCGGATATCCCGCCAGTGGCAACATTGCCAAAAAGCCATCAGAGACGTCGCCTCTGATGTACTTGGTTTCACTCGAGCACCACAACGAAACACCTGGTTCGACGACGAGTACCGGCAAGCACATGCAGCAAAACAAACGGCATATAAAGCGGCGCTGCAAAGAAGGATCCGCTCGTGAGCTCTACGCGCAGAAAAGAAGAGACGAACACCGGCTTCTCAGGAGAAAGAAGAAAGAGCACGAGAAGCGCGCGATCGAGGAAATAGAGAGATGCTACAGCAGGAATGAGGTTCGGAAGTTTTACCAAAAGGTAAAAGGAACCTGCCAAGGCTACAGAGCCCGAACCGAAGCCTGCAAGGACGAACAAGGGAACATCATAGTGGAACCGCAGTCGATGCTGAGGATATGGAAGAACTACTTCTGCAGACTGTTTAACGGCGATGGCGAACTAAATCCCGCTGTCAGGCAGAATGAACCACTCAACCTGGACGATGAAGACCAACAATTCAGTCCACCCGACCTGCACGAAGTGAAGATATCTAAGCTTAACTCCAATAAAGCCGCTGGAGCAGATGGCCTAACCGCCGAGCTATTCAAAGCTGCAAGCGAAGACTTGGTTAGGAGCATGCACCAACTCATCTGTAAAATATGGACGGAGGAAAGTATGCCCGATGAATGGAACCTCAGCATTGTTTGCCCGATCCTCAAGAAAGGAGACTCTTTGAACTGCGCCAACTACAGAGGTATTGGTCTTCTTAAAATCGTCTGCAAGATCTTATCTGCCGTGTTGTGTGCCTGAAGCCTTTCGTCGAAAACCGGATTGGTCCCTATCAGGTTGGTTTTATCCAGGAAAGTCTACCATCGACCAAATATTCACACTGCGGCAGATCTTGGAAAAACCCAGAAAGTCTAAATCGATACCCACCATCTTTTCATTAATTTTAAGGCCGCATATGACATCAGAAAAATTAGAAAAAAGTCTGCCTATTAATTTTGTTTTTAATTTTCATTTTTATTTTTATTTTTTTTTGTTTTTTTTTTTTTTATAATATGTGTCGTGCTCTTTAATTTTGTTTCCTTCTGAGAAGCCGATGTTCTTCCCTCATCTTTTGGACGAATGTAAGAGCCTTTGTGCCACTCTCGTCCTTTTCTCCAGGGACGTCTTGCAGATCCTTATCACAGTATTTCTCCGTTATTGTTGCGTTTGAAATATCCGAGATATCCCACTGTAATTTCTGAATGCCTTCATTCATTCATAATTTTATTACAGGATAGTCAACAATAAATCCATTAATATCCGAGGCTACTGGTTGCTTTAAAACCAACTTTTTCTTATGTGGTTGGGAGTTAATCTCAGACACAACTACCTAGCCTGTCATATCAAAAAGTTACAAGTTACGCAAAATAAAATACTAAAAATGATGCTCAATTTACCATGGAGACATTCAACTCTAGAGCTCCATAAAAAGGCGAATGTTGAATTGATTGCTTATAGGATTCGGAAGCTAAAAGGCACATTCCTGACAAGATGTAGTTTTGCCGACAATCCCCTTGTTAACCAATTAAATGCTTAATGTTCATTTGTACTTGTTATTATATATATATACACTTTTTTTTTAGTTATATATGTTTCTTATTTATTAGTGTACAATGTACACGGTTTGATGTTTTTTCAATGTTTAATATTTTTTTGTATTATTTATCTATTTACTTATGTATTTATGTATTTATGTATTTATGTATTTATGTATTTATGTATTTATTTATTTATTTATTTATTTATTTATTTATTTATTTATTTATTTATTTATTTATTTATATATTTATTTATTTATTTATTTATTTATTTATTAATTTATTTATTGATTTATTTATTTATTTATTTATTTATTTATTTACGTATTTATTTATTTATTTATTTATTTATTTATTTATTTACTTATTAATTTATTTAGTTATTTATTCATTTATTTATTTATCTATTTAGTTTTAGCTCAATCTAGTCAACGATAATCTTTTTTACCTTTTTCTTTTTTTTGTTGTTTGAATTGAGGTTTTTTTTTCGTATTTTCCTCAAAACTGGATTTTCCTGTTATCTAAATTGTCATAATAAATAAAACCATATCCCAATAGAAAGATAATTACCATATTATCAAATTATTGTACTGTAAAATGTGCGGTTACCAACTACCATTGTAAATTTTATATACGAAATAAAATATCTATTCTATTCAGACACAACTACCAACCATACAGCGGAACGGATATTCCGGTGGTATGAGAGCTGCCATTTGCTGAAAAAATTCTCACTGACCTCTGATAAGAAAATATCGGAGAAGCTCATGAAAGGTGTTCGTCGTCTTGACTATTGGCGACACCGCTGAATTAATCGAGTGATTACAACCTCCGTATTTATTAAACCGTCATACAGACTGGCAGATAACTCCGATATCTATGCAGTTAAAATAGCAGCTCATTCCGTAACAGCTGCGAAACTATACCATTAAATTACACACTTTTTGCAGTAGAGAATGAAAGGACTTGACTAACAGAGAAGATGCGGTATATTTAGCTGATTAGGCACCGGATATAAATTTCGCCGTCTGTTTTTGAGCTGGGATAAAGGTAAGCATGTACAAATTTTAAGCGATGGCCATCTGCAGAATGACTATTTAATGAGCCGTCTAGAACAACCGCCTGGTTGACATTACAAAAATATGCCAGTATGATTATTTGCGAATTCTTATACCCCAAGATTTGGTTTTGAGAAGTGACGTTTGCAGTTTTAATTGGTGCCCAACTTTCAACGTGTCATCCGTTATGTGACTAAATAATCAATAGACGTAAAAGACACAATTCCGTCCTTAAAAAAAAGACTCAGATGCCACATTTAAGAACCGCTGAAATGTAAGTAGGTACCTCTTATATTGTATTGAAACTAAATTTGATCCCAGTGTAAAAATGTTACAAGCTAGTGTCAGCTAGAATATCTACGCATGGTCGTAGCGTGGGGTTCGGGCCGTGCCGTGGGGGGCTTTACTTTCATATTTCTTTGAATTGCCGACTTATTTTAGGAACCTGCCGACTGCGTAGAAACCATGAACATCGGCTCAGCAGTTATCGATATAAGAGAGATATAAGATATAAGTTTATTCGCAATCCAAATCATTAAGCTTTAGGCTATCCGCACATTGGATACGATTTCGTACGAATTTCTCTCATGCCAACATGTACGCACACGCACGAATAATCCCGACCTTCCAAGTAGTATGGGAGCACGCACACTGGCTGAGAGTTCGTCGTACATATACATACAACATACGGTATACGGATAGTTCCGACACGTCCGAATACAAGGAAATTTCTGTCTAGGTACTTCTTCCGCAACATCTAGAAGAAGTAGATAATACCAACTATAAGGGGCTACTTGGTTTTTGCAGGGATATAGGGACTTTCTCTAGGGCAATTGTTTAGCTGTATTTTCATTGTAGATCACTGCAATTGGTTCCCCCTAGCGATGGGCCCTTTTGGTGCCTACTGCCGTATGAGACATCTCTCTCATACCCCTTTTTAAACTAACCTAACCTTCGTAGGTTAGTTTAAAAAGGGGTAAACTAATTGAAGTAGAAGGCTGAAATTTGCGCACACAACATCAGGTATAACCTCTAGTTAAACGACAAATGCCAATGATAGCGATACATTGATTGGTTTTGGAGTAACTAGTAATTTAGTGAAAAAAAATATATTTTCCTTCACAGGTACAAAAAACTGTTTAATTTTGTGCCTGGGTCTATCAAATCAAAGAAAAGGTACGGAACCTTCGGTGCGCGATTTTTTTAGTTGCTCAAGTTAATAAATGTAGTTTCCTTAATTTGCCGACTTTTAAAACGACACACCGAGTAGGAAGGACTGATGTAGTGATTTTCCATTCGATCAAAATTGCAAATACATAGGTACCTTTAATAAAATGACTATTTGTAAAGTACTTACTTATTAAGAGTTCGTGCATGTTGATATTGCCTCCTATACCTACCTTGCTCGAAATAACTTTAATTCTCACTCATTATCAAGCAAATAATGGAATAACCAAACTATTTTAAATTAAATCAATGAAAGATCAACGACTTCTCATAGTTTGCGGATATACCTACCTTAGAAATGATTTTATTAATAGCAAAGGAGTATCTATCATTTTTTATAAAAAATTTAACAAATCACATCTGTTTGTGTATCCCTATGCAAATGAAATCGGGCCCAATGGTAGAAACGTACGTCATTCAAGTTGAATTACCTAACTCTATTCTATTCTTTAGCAAACAGCTTTATTGATTTCAGTAGGTATTTTTAAATCAACAGATATTAAACTAACAAATTATAGTACAAAATATACTTACACCTGTAGGCTTTGTAGGTACCTACTTACCTACTCGAGTGTACAATATTATGTGCCTTATAATCAAATGAGCTTGTATCCCTTGCTGCGTTAAATGCCATAAAGCTGTATAAATGTATTGAAGTCTTCAAAGTTACGAATGCCATTGGTAGCGCGACTATAATTCACATGACACGAATAGACAATGTGTTTGATTTAATAAAAAAGATACCCTTTCCCGCTTCAAATGGTATGGTACTAGTCCCTCATGCATTGTAATTATTGAATATTCCACCTATGGAATAAATACCACCACACAAATATACATATTCCACAAACACAAATAGCAATTATAATGATAGCTCTAGTGTTGACGCAAAAACGAAGCCTTTTAGCCTTTCTAGATACTCCTGTTAGTTTTTCGCTGAGGTTCTTTCAATCTGGTCAACGAATTCGAAGTTTTCGACAAAGGTGAAATTCACTTTGCCTCTATCAATAATTATTACCTTCATCGGGTCATTGATTTGTTTATCACAATACCCTTAGAAGAGCAAGTAAAAAAATCAATATGAAGAATCGATTGGTTTCACAAAACATTAATATTTTTGACATGTCAACGAGTCACAGGTCATTTGTTTTTGTTATTCCATAAAGTTCACATAACATGTGTCTAAAATATTGCTTATGATCGATTTTTTGATTAAGCCTTCCAGCGAAGGGACAAAATCAAATAATAACAACATCGGAAGGCGATGCATTTGTTTGAACATTAACAGGACACAATGACGAGTATATTTAACTGCACCATGTCGATGTTTATAAATGCTGTGGTTACACGGGAATTCAGTTCATTCTTATAAAACCGTTGCTGTCAGTGAAGTTGAAATTCAAACGGTTGTGACTAGAACAGCAGAATCATTGTTGCTAGGCATTCCGGTGTTTACATTTTGTGTTTATGAAGTAAATCGAGTGCAATTTTGTGATATTAACAGTTTTAGTGATACCATGGATACGCGGACCGAAGTTTGGACGTCTAGTGGATCCACTCATAGCGAGCGTGGATCTAGTATGAATAGGAGTAATTCAGGTAACCAATAAAATCGTTTATCCACTTCTTAACCCTAGAAAGGTAATCATATTTTTTAGTACATTAAAGGTAATCATTCGTCCAATCGACAAAGTAATATTGGACTCAAATTTTTATGAAAAGTGTGCACAAAATGCTTGTTAATTTTAATAGTTAATATTAACAAATCATTTCTTTTTTTAAGCAAAAAATTAAAAAACATTTTTTAAAAAAAACTTTTGCTTTTATATTGAAAAATATGTTTGAACCTCGCTTTTTTGAGATCGGTTTATACTTTTTTTTTATAAAAAAATAGAAAAATAAGAAAATATAACATAAAATCATAAGAACTTAAAAGTTAACTGATTTAAGAACAAAAATAAATTATATATACTATGCTTTCCTTGTACGTATCGTATGATTACTTGGCCAAGCGCCATTTTTTGTAAGGACGATAATATGTAAAAATGTTCCCTTTTCTTTACATTTATTGCATTTACGTTGTCCTCTCTTATTTGTTCTTTAATTTTGGTGGAATTTTTTTTTAATATTAGCTCGAATCGAACACTAAAAGTTACGTAGAAGGTAATCTTCGTCGTTTCGACGAACATTGGCGCCATTTTTCGATAAAAATAAGACTTATCCAAAGAGTTTTTTCGACGAAATTCCACAAACTAGAAGACCTTAGAGATGGCTGGTGTGACACGGAGAGAAGATGCGATCAGAATGAAGATTGAAGAGAAAATTGAAAAAATAGAATTGATGATCGTCGAATCGACGAACAGTATTTTCAAATTTAGTGACAGTACATATTATTTAAAACAACGGCAGGGAAAAATGAGGTTGTAAGCTCATGCCGGTATATAACAATGCTTTGCGATTTTACTGGATTAAGGATCAACTTATTTTCATTAGCCCATTGGGCTGGAGATTTATGCAATAACCTCACGGTATACATAGCACATTTGAGACTCAATTGCGTTTGGGTTTGCCAGATATCACGCATGAAAGTGGGGGTTTCTAGAACTCTGTTCTACCTGCTGATGCCTCAAATTTTCGACAAATTAATTTGTTGAGTTCAAAATAATTTTGTAGACCTACGAGAAATGCTGTGCGTGCATTTATGTATAGGCTTATTTTAGCCAAGCTCTTATGCTCTTGATAGCAAATACTGTATCAAAATAAACCTATAGCAATCATATTCCCTTTCTAGAAAAGATACTTAGGTACCTATCATTTTTTCTGTACAGGTTAAATTTTAGTAACAAAGTGCAATTATTAATTTGTCCTTTTAAAAAAATTTCTCAAAAGTATAGATGTTTTTTAACAGCTTCGTATGTATTTAAAAAAAAAAATAAAAAAATGTTTTGATGCAAAAAGTTTCTTCAAACAGTATATTCTAATAATGACTGGAAACAATTTTTTTCAAAATATTCGCTAATATTTTTTATGATTTTTTGAAAATTGCTAAAAACGACTATTTTAGTCACATTTTCCTACTTTTCATAAAAAATTTGTCTGAGATCATCCCATTGAAAAATCATAAAAAATTCAACCGAAGAGAATTTTGAATAAATTTAGACCGAGAAAAACAGCAGAAAAGAGTAGACTTTTACAAAAGTTCTAAATTTTCAATGGGTACCTATACTTAATGGTTTAAACAAAGTTTTGTATCATTCAAACGGAATTTAAATGACATTTCCGTTTCCATTGATGCCAATATTTACACGAAGTAAGTTCACATTTATGAGTAGAATTAACTTTACTTTTGTGTAAATAATTATGCCGACATCTGTATAGGTATAAGTATAATATGTGTTTTTAGAAATCAGTTTCAATTTCAGTTTAGTTCATTTTATTTGGCAAAGTAGGTACAAGTAAGAACAACATTCATTTATAGTACATTAAGGCTCAACCAGTCGGCGCAGTAGCGCAGTGGTTAGTGTGTTGGACTACTGTGCGAGGGATCCCAGGTTCGATCCCCGGAAAAACCCAAATTACATCTTAAAGTTTTTCCTACTGCGCCACCTCTCGCGAACGTCTGACAAACATCCGAGAGTATGCCTGTCATGGAAAAGCTTCTCAATTGAGCCGTTCGGACTCGGCATAAAAAATTGTAGGTCCCTTCCATTCGTCCCAAAAATAGAAACTCGCACAAAACGAATGGTTGCGAGAAGCTAGGCCTTGGGTGTCACCCGCCTGTTGCGCCACCTATTTATTTTTTTTTTTTAAGGCTCAACCAAGATGCATTAAAATTGCATTAATTTACAAAATGAGCAAAGTAAGAAAAAAAAATGAATACATAAAAATTGAGTGAAAATATCTACGTTTGCAAGGATTTTGAAATTGGACTAATAAAAAGAGGACATGAGGGGAGAAAATTAGGATAAAAGTAATAGAGTGAACAGAGAAAAAACAAAAAAGAAAAAAGAGAAAGAATAAAAAAAAGGAAGTATAATAAATTACTGTGCAAAAAGTGCACTTTTCAATTTTTCGGCTCCTAATATTTGTTTAAGAGACAGGTAGAGCGTACAGGTAGGCAATGTGGACAAGAAAGAAGCGTGAAGTGTGTAAAAAATTAGAAAAAGGAGTTATTGGGTTGAATATAAGTGGTGACTGGACAAATTGCAATTTCTGGAATAGATAATATTGTGGTGAACGATTATTTAGTAAGTATTTTTTGCATGAGTACACAGCACCTAATTTTCCAAAAGTTTTGAAATGAACACTATGAACAACCAAGGACATGTTAGTGGTTGACAGAGACATGGTCATATTTTTTCATTCCATAGACATATCACACCATATCATTAAAACAAACAAGTAACTTTTATTGCGATTGAGAGTCTAATTTAGGATATACAACTATGGCATAATCAAATATTGGCACAAGCAAGGTCTTAATTTAACCTGAGTCTAGTATCCACAGGTTTAAGACTGGAAAACAGCCAAAGCCATACTTCTTTTTAGAAATCATAATTAATTGCGTTTTTACCGGATTCATGATTAGACCATTATTTTGAGAGATGCATTGCTGCATACAATATGTGGTAGTGGTAAGTCTTTAATGTAAAGACAGAACAGGATTGGGGCAAATATAGAACCCTGAGGTACCCCGAGAAGTAGATATATTTTTTAGCCGGGTACTAGAACTTGTTCAGAAAAAACCTTTTGAAAACGGTTCGAAAGGTAGTTCCTAATTAGATATACTGAGTTATCGCTTAACCCAAAGTACGGCTTTAATTTCATAAATAAAATGTCATATGTAAAATAAATTCCGAGTCTAAAAATGAAACGCTGTCCGAGATTTATTATTTTAGAGTTCAAAATTCGTTTTACTGGCAATTCAAAAATGTTCGCGGGAATACACTGCTTGTGTCGCGGGTTATGACACTACTACTGATTTTTAGAAGGAATTAGCTTTATATAAGTTTATGCATTAAGCGAAAATATCATCAAGCACTTTTATTATAGCCGTTGAGCAGCTATGCTGAGCAAGGAAATCAGACTGCACTGGAGACAATAGATTGAAGCGATTTAGGTAGCTAGAAATCTGCTTAGCAATTCTGTGGAGTATGATCAAAACGACACAAGTTCGAAATGAAAGTAGATAAAGGCGTTTTAAAGTTTAACAATTTCTTCTAAATCCAGTTTTATGTATTAAAGTAATATTCCATTGCAATAATACTATAAACTATTAGATGTACAATAATTAATTACTAAAATTTGAAAAATTATAACAAAAAGGTGTTTTAGTGGAGATTTATGTTGTTTTGACCAAACTGTATCTATTTTAATTTTTTTTTCAACCGGTTAAGGTAAGATTCAGATTGGAAATAAATTTAATGAAAAACTTTTAAAAAACCAACGGCATTTATTTAAATTTAACAACAAAATCGAAAAAAATTAATAAAGTATGGTTTCCCCAATAATGGTCATGACTACCTACTTTGTTAAAACAACAATATTAATACAGAAAAGCGAACTAATCGTATACATACGATAAACGTGTGAGTAACAGTTGAGTAATATGTTGTTTTGACCACGTTATTATTTAAAACAATTTAAAATGTCTGTTCGGGCAAAACAGTACATGTGGTCATGTGGAGTAAGGTCATTTTGACCAAACACAATTTTTAAAAAACTTGAATTTAATAACTCTGGATTCGGTTTGCTAAAACTTATGCTGTTAAGACCAAACGAAAATGGATTTTTTCTGAATAGTGTATATACAACTCAATTTCACAAAAAATGGACTTAGGTACCTATGTCTTTTTGACCAAACATCGTAGAATTATTTTTTCAAAAACCTTAGACAGGCATGGTAAGATGCTAATTGGGCGATAGTCAGTGATACAACCTACAATATGAGGAAGTATCATTTTTACGAAGCGTAATAGTAATCCATCATCTCCGATAGCGTGGATTTTAGTTTCGAATATGATGTATAACATCCTCTTCAGAGACAACTTCAAAATCCAAACACCAGGTGAAACTGAAAAAAAGTTGCTGTCTGGTGTGAAACAAGTGTTGGTACTAGGACAAGACAGGAATGAGTTATTAAGTTCATCAAGGTCAGGTATTTTTGTTAGAACATTATTTTTACCAAGCCCAACAGAGCGTAAATTACTCCAGAGTTTTTTCGACGTTTGGTGATAGATGAAGATAAGTTTCTGGCCCTACAATATGACTCCCAATTTTCAGTATTAGGTATTATTTGTTTTCATTTGGCATACAGTTTCCTACGTGTACCTCAGAAATGAATTGGACATGTACATTTTTTATTGCGCACAGCTACCGTTTTAATGGGAACATGCTTATTAAAAATATTGTTTAGTAATATTTGAACAAGTTCAACTTTTTCATTAACGTCCGCTACGAAGTAACAAGACAAGAGTGCCATGGAGTCAGACTTGCATCAGATTGGAATAGGTTGTTATTTATTGATCCATAGTCTCGAAATTGAAAAGATTCCTGCAATATTATAAGTGCAAAAAATAAGATCATGACCCTTCATCCCCTTGTGATAGTTGGTCAAGAAGCAACGCGCTGGAAAGATCAGAGACTGCTACTAAATCAAGAAGACTCGGCATAGAGTCAGTCGCAAATTTTGTAGCGTCGGAGTTGACAACCACCAAACCAGATGAAGCAAAATTGTCTAAGAGCTGATTAGATATATAGTCAGATTTGTAAAGATCTTTATTAATAATATGTTGATAGGATGTTGAGTACTGTTGTACAAAAAAATTCTTCAAAAGAACAATTACGATTGGAGCTATAAACAACACAAAGGAAAAATTTTATATTGCAGTTCGAGATTTCAGCGATAGGATATTCGGTGTCGTTACCCACAGATTTTCCTAATATTTTACAGGCCAAAGAGGCTTCGTGATAAATTGCAGTTTCTCCAATAGTGTTAGTTATTCTATTATGCGGGACGAGTAAATATCCGTAAATCCCGTAGATTGAATCATAATCATCTTTATCATCGAGTATTTTAAACCGAGTTTCACTAACACAAATTACATCTACTCCTGAATCTGTAAAAATATGTCGAGCATAGCCTAATTTCGACAAGGTAAGACTGCGAGCGTTAAAGTGACATACTTTGAAACCATCATAAGTACTGGATCATAAAAGCACAACATTTGATTTGATTATAAATTAAAAATTCCAAAAAGTTAAAGTTATATAAAAAATATAAAAAAATAAAAAAAAAGTATAAATGAATAAATTATAGCATAATCGAATCGCTCTAGTCAGCATAGCAATAAAAACAAAACGAAATGATGTATATGTAATCGGCAGCTTCCAAATTGAAATGTTGACACAGTGACACAGTGATCTGAGGCAGAATACTTCAGGGGAATCGTCTCATCCGCAAACGAGCAATACGTGCCGGAATTTGTTTTTGTTTCGAGTGTAAAATCGATTGATTCCATCCGAACGAACTATACGTTCACGGATGCGGCGATTCGGCCCCTGGTCGTTTAATTTAAACTACAGAATGAACTCTGTTCAAGGTTTAAACGAAACAGTGAAATCGAATTAATTGAGGGTAACGAAAGCGAAAGGGCTAATGCTGTGGCCAAAACCGGAGCAGAGCTTCCACCTAATGAAACAATTAAGGACATAAGACCACCAATAGCCGTGGCCAAGAGAATTATTATTCTCGAGAATATTCAAAATAGGGCAGATCAGAGATGGTTGGATATAGTAGGGCACAGGGTTTTAAAGGCTCTGTGGCCTAAGCTAGATCGGAAAAAAATCTGTAGAATTACTAAAGCTCAGCAGATCAAAGCTACGAATAGCAATTAGATTAGATTAGATGATTAGTCGAGAGAGCCTTTACCGGCCCTGGCACTGCGGCCTCTCTAAAGGAGCCTATTGTGCCATCCCTGATAGGGTCCTAGAGCCATCTTTTTACTCCGGAGACAGTCAGGAAGACAAGTATCTTCTCTGGGGGTAATTCAGCAAGATTTGCCGAGGTAATGATTTCTTCGCCAAAGACTTTCTTTCTAAGGCGGAAGAGAGCAGGACATTCCATGAGAATGTGAAGGGAGGATTCATCAGTCTTTGGGCACAGTCTCTACATGTGGGGTCTGGTGAGACTCCGATTCGGTGAAGGTGTTTTTTCATAAGACCATGGCCAGTAATAAGTCCTGTCAGGATTCTTAGGTTGTTTTTACCCAGATTAGAAAATAGGATTTTCTTGGGGAGAATTTTGGGAAGAACTGTTTGGTGCAGTTCTGCCCAGGTGTTTTAAGCCAGAGTTCATTAGATTCGATTTGAGTTAAGCTCCTAATGTATTCCCTGAAGCATCCCTTACTGACACCGCAGAAGGGTTCAGGTCCGACGAGTGGCGTTGTCGCGCCGACTTTGGCCAGAGAGTCAGCCGTTTCGTTTCCAGTAAATCCCCTGTGGGCTGGAATCTAGTGTAGGATGACTAGGTTTTTCATTGCTAGTTCGTAGATGGCCATGTAAGTTTCTAGGACCAGCTTCGATTTTATAACAGATGAGTTCAGAGCTTTAAGAGCAGCTTGACTGTCTGAGAAGATAAATATGATTTTACTACTTGTGTTAGATAACATAAATTTATTCTAGCGCAGTGATTGATGGCAAGGACTTCAGCCTGGAATATGGACAAGAATCTGCCTAGGCTGACTGAGAAGTTCGCTTGAGATGATTCTCCAAAAATGCCAGATCCAGTCCCTGAATCCATCTTGGAACCGTCTGTGTACCAAACTAGAGCATGTCGCGATGGATTGGGTTTATATTTTTCCCATTCTTCCCTTGGCGGGATGATGATAGAGAAGTTTTTATGAAAGCCATATTCCGGTAACATGTCGTCTATAGAAACATGCTGAAGGCTCTTTCAGGCTCCATAGTGTCAATTAAAGACAGGTGACCTCCATGATAGGAATAGAGGTCGATATTATTCGAATGGAATAGACGATGAATGCTTAGTCTTGCTTCCATTTGAATGTGTACTTGAATAGGTAATAAGCCTAGGATGACATTTAGTGCATTTAGTGGTCGGTGTGGAGCGTTGGCTGCCCGTCATGCAGTTTCCGGCTATACGTTGAATCCGTTCTAGCTTTTTAACTGTAGTGACTTCGTTAGTCTTTGTCCACCAGACCACGGCAGCGTAGGTGATCGCGAATAGCAATAGGGATACTCTCCGGGCACTTCCTCTAAGGAAACACGCTATGAGATTAGGTCTAACATATACGGACATTATGCAGGTACATATTGCGAAGACTTACATGTCGCGGGGATATAACTCATCTCCTCTGTGAATGTCAAGCTATATTGCTCGATACAGGAGGAAATACCTTGGTATGTAGGTAAGGTACTTCTTCGACAACTTTTAGGAAGTTTGTCTCGCAAACAAAATTGAAACAATTTTCAGGTTCTGTAGGGAAATTAATTGTTTGGGCGAAGTGGTTTAGATTGTTGACCGTTAAGGTGCCTATAGTCCAAATGTGATGAACTCACACCCTATTCAACCTAACCTAACCTAACCCACAGTGCCAGTTTAAACTCAGGTTTAGTTAAACTCGCAAGCAAGTTTAAACCAAGTACTAAACAGTGAGTGTATTACAGTGCAATTTGAACGAACGTTCAGTTAAACTTCGGTTCAACTTTTCTCGTCGCTGTTTTGTACGCCACTGTATTTGAAATTTCCATCAGTTTTGTTTATTCTGATGTCAGTTTTTCAATTTAAAAAAGTGAAATAAAAACAAAATAAAATAAATAAAAGTCATTACTTCGGCATTCAGTTCCTCTTCGGTTTGAGGATGTATTGGTGCCGTAGCATACAAATCGCTACTGATGCTATCAACATGCTACCGGATGCTATCAACATGGTCTCCGCTAGCAAAAAAACGAAGAAGATGCACTAGGTACAACAAATCATAGAAGAGAACGGGCATGAATCAGACGATAACCTAGGGTCAAGTTCAGTATAGAGTAACGACAAGCGAAGACGTAAGTCACTATCACATAAGTTCCTAACATATTAGAATTTAATTAAATTGTATACCTACAAAGCAAATTAACCTAAACGCCAGAACAAATATTGTAGTTAAGTGGAGCGAAAGGTTTTTAATTCACCTCAATTCTATGCACTTCCGTGCACAAACATCAGCAAAAACATAGACGCCTCGGACAGTGCATTATTCCTGCAATTAGATACATAAATGATATCACTAACTTCATCTGAAGAATATTTGTTGCGTACCATTTCCTTTTGTGTTCTTTTCTGTGTTCTATTTGATTAAAAACCATTTGAGCAGATAGTTTGGTCAGCAGAAATCGTTAAAAAAATCTGCATTACTCCATTCTACAAAATGATTTGGCCTCAGACATATTTAAACTCAGTTTAAACCCCCATTCATGG
This sequence comes from Cheilosia soror, assembly GCA_949372485.1. Classification (NCBI taxonomy): domain Eukaryota; kingdom Metazoa; phylum Arthropoda; class Insecta; order Diptera; family Syrphidae; genus Cheilosia; species Cheilosia soror. The sequence goes on along the minus strand of OX443562.1, from coordinate 49,408,166 downwards.
CCGGTTAAGTTAAACTCGGTTTAAACTATCGATTAAGTTTAAACTAGCACTGTCCACTGTAATGTAACACACCTTTTCGTTTTAAACGTCGGTTTAAATCTGATATCTGGTTAAACGTTAAACGGAATTTAAACTTACCTTTTTTCTTTCTTCATTCCCCATCCATCAGTATAAAATATAAATATGACCATTGAGTTTATATACATAGAGGAATCATCATTGCGATATCGAAGTTTTCTATTCTTGCCGATGAGCCGATGATGTCGCTTCAATCGACGACGTTCTCCTGGTGGATGAGTACATTCTTTAAGTTGAGTTATTTTCTCAAAAGAACCAAAGAAGAAAGAAAGGGATGAACAACACCAGCCAAGCCAAATATGAATCTGTTCTGTTGTTATTCTGTCTTCTTGCTAACACTTTGAGCGAAATGCAGGAAAAAGTGAGTTTTATGATCATAATGATCATTTTATTTAGTCATATTATTCTACGTTTTGCTCCTTGAGGTTGTGCTGGATTCGGCGCGTAGTTTTAAGGGTTGAAAAAATGCCGATGCTACAGCACAGTCCCAATCGACTTCGCATTTTGTTGGATTGTCCTTTATTTTATGATATGATTATTGATTATAGGCTTATGCATTCCGAGTGTGGATGGGGTAGGCCAGGTCCAGGTGTAGGTTTTGTAAATATTTCTTTCTGTTGGATGAGTTGAGTATGAGTAGGCAGTTACATAAGTACATTTTACATTCTTTAAGTTGAGTTATTTTCTCAAAGAACTCCATCCACGTGTGGGATTTGGATTGGGCATTGGGGTTGGGGCAGTGTTGGTATAAAGAGTGAATATATTCTCATCTGGAGACCACCTCCATATCTTAGAAAATAAGAAACTTAAGATCATATAACATAACAACACTGGGTTGGGGATAATTATGAGTGGCTTCGTTTCTTGGTGTTGATTGGGTTTTCTGGAGTGAATACACGTCTTGCAGTCTGGACGTGTCGAAAATAAAATAAAAAAATAATTATGTGTTCGTGCATATCACAAACCAGTAAGAATAGACCGCCGACTCCCCGTACACCTACCCGATTCCCCCCGGAAAAAATTACCCTGTCTGTGAATACGTGTAAATGTCAAAATTAATGGCGGCAATGATTTTCCATGCTATACCATGGGCCTAAGATTTTTCAAGTATGCGTGCATTAATGGCGCTCCTTTGATTTTGTACAGCACCAATACATGAAAAATCCTGGGCCCGCCGGTAGCTTGTAGGCAAAGTCCGTTATGTTTGAGGAGTCGACGGTCTATTCTCACTGGTTTGTGGTGCATATGCTCTTACAAAAATTGTTACAGTACGTATGCCTTTGGATCCACCCTATCTTTTTTCACTTTACCAAGTGATGGCAGAAGGATGATTTGGATTAAACACTATTTTGCTGGAAAAATTGGGAAATGTAAAAAACGCCGATTAAATTCTGCGAAAAACATTTTTACATTTCTAATATTAGAGTAAGGGGTACATCAAAAATACTAAGCCCCAATTCATATCCCATTCCATTTGAGGCTGTTTGCATTTGCAATGAGACGGATATGGATAACAAGTGCAAACAATTTTTAAATATTGTTCCTAATATCCCCAAAAAGTCGTATCACAGTCACAGGTCCGAAACAAATAAAATAACAACATGCGAAATGAGTGCAAATAGTTCTTCCCCCAAATATTTCCCCATTTCTAGACGATGACCATCTATCATTAGAAGGAAATCCTTCGCCCCAGGCCCCAGTTTAAGGGTCTATTCCAATCAGCGTTGTTATATGATCTTAATTATCTTATTTTCTAAGATATTGAGGTGGTTTCCAGATGAGAAGATATTCACTCAATTTTAATGCATTTTTTAAGATATGTAGAATTTTAATAAGATTTGTTAAGATATTAGCTTTGAAATAAAAAATTAATTGAAAAAGAACTCACTTCGAATAAAATTGTCTATTCTTCATATTTTTGCAATTAAGGATACCAATTTTCTTAGAGCATTTTGAGTGCTTTTAACCGATCGTACTCAGATCGATCTGATTTATTAATGAAACACACTTGAGCACATTGCTGTCATATAGTTATTCATTAATTTTGTTTACCTTCTATACCAGAACAAGAAGGCTCGTCCGCCATTTCAACTATTTTTTATTTTTTTTTTTTTTTTTTTTGTGAAATGTAATTGTAAGAAGCGCGTAATCAGTTTTTTACTCAGCCTGCTCAGTCAATTTATTCTGAGCTCATAAAGCACGCTCTCATCATTCTCTGAAGGAAAAAAGAAACACAAATTCAGAGCTCTGAGGTGTCTGAGCTAAAAAAGAAACACGAACTTTTTTTGACATTTCAGGTTCTGCTCTGAACTAAAAAAGAAAAACGCCTATTGACATGACATTGATTGTAATTTCAGTTTTCAAATTACATCGATGTTCTGCAGAGTCCCTAGTATAGTAGAACTTACATAGTTAATAGTTAGCGAGCTTTGCACAGCCCCGGGATTGCAGCTCTCCTGAACTCAAAATATTAATACTTGTCCTTGTCGACCTTTTTGACTTAACGAAATCGGGGAAAGGAAAGATGTTCATAAAAATCGGTCGATATTCAAAATATGTTTACCTTTTACCTTTCATTCATATCTCGAAAACGGTTTTACGATTTTTATGAAGTTTTTCATAAAAGTATAGGGTTCCAACTCACTTTTCAAAACTCGGTAGATTTAATATAAATTTAAAAAACAGAGCATATCTAAAATACCTTCCAAAACGCTGAACAGGCACACTTAGTTTTTGACTAGAAAATAGAGTATATTTTCAAAATTTCTTTAGGTTTATTTATAACTGACATTTAAGATGAATTAAGATATGAAATCGAAAGTTGTAAGATCTAGAAAAAATCTTTATAACAACACTGATTCCAATCCACTTCGTAATATGTACTTCCTTCTCAAATTTTACCGAAGTTGCTGAAATTAATGAAGAACATTTTCCTGATCCTCACAATTTGAATAAACCTAAAATATAAAAAAAAACCCGCGTTCCTCAATTTATTTTAATGTCTCCAAAAAAATGCAAGCCGAATACTATTGATAGTTTAGTTACAAACAAAATTAATGACATGTTCATAATTCAGTTCATAATTTCTATAAAGAAGGAAGAATCATACATCCACACCGAATTCCATAAAAGAATAAAATAAAAGAGGAAAATACAAGAAATGTATAGCACCAGTACCAGTACCTACCTACATTCAATTACTTCGACTCGAATGGAGTAAAATTTGGTTGAGAGGGGTAGATTTCTTAAGTTTGTCTTTGAGTGTTTCTAATAGTTCTCTCTCTTTCTCTTTCGATTATATTAAATTTTTCCCGATGTGGTAATTGTAGCGACATCTATTATGAGTATTGGATAACCAACATGATTCCTCTATGACTATGTGTATAAACTCAATGATATGACGTAACAGGGTAGGGAACAGGTTTGGTTTGGAAGACAGCAAAGGAGATGCAATATTATACAAACAAGTATCAATATAGCAAAAGCAATGTGTAGGCAGTGCTCCCAGATTGTGGGAAATTTCCCTTTTTGAGGGAATTTTTTTACTCGAAATGAGCTAAAAGGGAAAAACGGAAACTTTCTGTTTTCCAGAACAAACAAAACGGAATTTTTGTTCTTTGAAACTTTACTTTAACTTTATTGTTCAACTTCAAGAAGACAATTTATTTTATACACCCGACTGCTTTCATAAACAAGCGCTTGTATTGACACAAAAAGAAATAAGACCCGGGGCCAAATAACGTAAAATTAAAACGACCGAACGATATCGTCTCTGTTTATTGCCACAGATATGCTAGAGCCATGTTTACTGTTTAGTAAAAGCGGTTTTTATTTCATATATTTTACAGAATCCCACCCCTGTTTTTTGCAATAACTAATGAAGACTGACTATCCTATCCTCGCCCTTTATCCTAACCGGTAAAAGCGGTACGTCGACTTGATTAAGATCTACACATTGTACCATACAAACAGGAGGTTCTACACTTTTTTTTTGTAAAGTTTATGATACTGCTGTAGAGGATTTTTTCAAATCTTTCGGGTCCAGTTGGTCCCTGGAGAAGATCTTCCTTCCAAATTCGCATATAATATCTATTGCCAACTATCCGCTGAGTTGGCTGGATTTATTTAGCTTAGGTAGTATTGTAATTGTAACACGTTCTGCCCCATAAGGACCCCTATACAAGGTTTTTGATATCATGTCTGCTATGGGCATTGTTAAACCTGGGATATTCTCCCAATATGAGATACATTTTGTATGTTCCCAGCTTTATAATATAGTTTCAGAGCATTTTTTCGTTGTTAAGCGTAGATTGCAGCCACAACATGGATTATTTTGAATGTTTAGAAAACAAATTTCTACGTCAGTAGTTCACATAGAGACTGACAGGGATTTTATTGCCACACTCCTGTCGTATAGCGTTATGTGTTGGATTTAATATTATTCGAAACTTTTTCCGGAACCTTTGAAGCTGGCCCTAAGCCTTTGAAGGGTGTTGAAATAGCCATAGTGTAAAACTGATTTGGATCCAATGATAGGTGAGCTAACCGCCTTTATAGCTGCTTGACTGTCTGGGAATATATAGATGTGAACGGCTTTGATGCTCATTTTTTTTTGTTATACCTGGCTCATTCTTGAGTATAGCGTGGAGCTTTGCCTGTTATACATTAAGGTTTTTCTCCATAGTTATTGAGACTGTTTTTTTTTTTTTCCTTTCGTAAAATACATATGGGAAAATCTGAGGTACTTTTTCGAGCCAGGCGAGGGAAAAAAGGATTTTTTTGGCACTTACGTGGGAATTATAATGACAAAAAAACACTGGCAGCACTGTGTGTAGGATGTATGCTTTTAGGAGAGGAAGGACGATCCAAAGGGTGATCGGTTAGGAAGGATAAATTGAATAAAAATGATTTTGGCTTTCTTGCTGACATTACACAAGATTTTAAGATTGTGCATAAATGTTCTATGTTAGAGTCTCACTATTTTGCCTATATTTTTGTTAAATATGCATCGATTTTATTTATTCTTGAGCCAATAGTCTCTGCAGCTAGGCTCTATAATCTTTTATATTACCTTGTAATTTTAATTACCTGTTAATAAACAATAATAATAATAATATTTATTCTTTTTCTAATTAATTCAAAAATATTATATCTCGCAAACTACCAAATCGATTGAGTTCAAATTTTCATTTGTAGTTAGTAGTTATTCAATGGCAATAATATAGGTATATAGCCCACTTGTAAGATGTAGATGAGAAAAGCTCAATGTTTGTTTTATATTATTAATTCTTTGATTTTGTAATTTGCATTCTGTAATTTTAGATACAATACATACTATATAATATTATATAAATAATACAAGAAATTACCTAATTGAACACGTTCTTTCTATAGATGATGTAAGCGTCCGTACAGATACACCTATATCAAATTCAATTGTGAGAATTGGAGACAAAATTCCCCCATTCAAATCAGATTTCGTTGGCGTCCAATCAAGGTAAATACAGAAAAATATGCTCGACGAATTGATTTAACACTTTATTTAACAAAATTTTCCAGATTTCGGAGAAAATACTACCACAAAGTAGTTTTGGCCATACTCATATTTTTAATTATAATTTTAGTAATAGCTGTGATAATTTTAGCTATTGCATTTATGAGTAAGTACCCGTTCTTATTTTAAGTTCCGCATGTCGGTTTGAGTGAAACCAGGGTTTTATTTCAATTTAATTAATCCAGAATTTACATCAAATGCGGGCGCAGTGGTTTGTGTTTTGAACTATTGAACGAGGTGGTTTAATCCCCAGCCCAAACATATTTTAGCTTCAGCGGAAAGTCAGCTCGAATAATCAGTACAAAAGTTGCAGTCCCTCCCATGCGTCCGAATGAAGAAAGCTAGCATCGTATGATTGTAAGACGATACCTACGCCTATACGGTCTTACATGGGCATAATGGATATAATATTCATTTTTTTGGTATACAAAACCAGTGACGGTGTGAAACAAAGAGCCACCTCAAAGTTGAACGTATTACTAGCAAGATACAGTGCGGTTCACTTGAATAGACGCACCGGTTATATTGGTTAGTTAACAGCAAGTGCTCCGACAAAGAGCAGTGAGAGGTTAATTTGAAAGTGAGTTATTTATATGATATAAAAGTTGTTTAGAAAAAAATCAATTCTTGATATAGTATTACTTACCATTTGCCCAACTAAACGTATACAGCATTCAAGACGGTAACATTTAGGAACAACTACTGAAGAACCACATAATTATGGGACTTATTTTTTGTTATCATTCACACCCAAAAATTACTTGGGCTCTCGGTCTATAAAATTCTAAACTTGAAATAAATCTCTGAAACCTCTGTCCAAAATAAATACATCATTTGGTGTCTAAAAAAAAATACCTCAATGCTCCATATTCGTTCCTAAAAATACTTTTCATATTGCTTGCATCAGAGTCGACTACTCCGTAAATCGTTTCTTTTCGTTTCGAATCGTTCTTTTAAATTTCATGTTAATAGTAGTGTGTCCGACATCGTACATTTTCATGCTGGCGTACCCCAAGGCTCGGTTCTTGGACCTGTTTTATATAACCTATATACGTCCGATTTTCCGACTCTCCCAGAATGCGAAGCAGCCATATATGCTGATGACACTGCAATACTTTCATCGCATGAATTCGGTCTCAATATTGAGACGAATTTAAAAAATGCGACTGAAATATTGTAAGAATACTACACAAAGTGGAGAATAAAGCTTAATGCCGAAAAGATCCAAGCAATCTTTTTTACACGAAAAAGAAAACCTTGCTTCATTCCGGCTAACCAGCTAATTATTAACGGACACCCTCCATCCATTTATATATAGAAATTCGCTACTTTCAAACGAAAATAAGATTGTTATTTACAAAACCATAATTTCAATCAATTCTCTTGTATGGTTGCCAGGTGTGGGGTAAGTGTGCTGAATGCCATATAAAAAAATTACAAATATCTCAAAACAAAATACTGAAAATGATGCTTAATCTGCCCTGGCATCATTCTACTTCAGATCTGCATATTACAACAAATTTTGAGTTGATCTCCAATAGAATAGGAAGGCTCAATGACTCCTTTAGGATCAGATGCGACATCCCTAATAATCCTCTTATTAACCAATTAAATATGGAATAGATAAACATGGCAATGTCAAACCCATTTACGATTAATTTAATTATCTTTAATTGTTGTTTGTTGTTTGTTTTTTCTGTTAATTTATCTATCTGCTTGTTGAACTATTATTGTTAAATTATAAATATATCTGTTAATATATTTGTTTATTAATTTATTTACAGTCTTATAATTAAATTTATTTACAGTCTTATAATTACTCGTTATTTATTTAGATATTTATTTATTTATTTATTTATTTATTTATTTATTTATTTATTTATTTATTTATTTATTTATTTATTTATTTATTTATTTATTTATTTATTTATTTATTTATTTATTTATTTATTTATTTATTTATTTATTTATTTATTTATTTATTTATTTATTTATTTATTTATTTATTTATTTATTTATTTATTTATTTATTTATTTATTTATTTATTTATTTATTTATTTATTTATTTATTTATTTATTTATTTATTTATTTATTTATTTATTTATTTATTTATTTATTTATTTATTTATTTATTTATTTATTTATTTATTTATTTATTTATTTATTTATTTATTTATTTATTTATTTATTTATTTATTTATTTATTTATTTATTTATTTATTTATTTATTTATTTATTTATTTATTTATTTATTTATTTATTTATTTATTTATTTATTTATTTATTTATTTATTTATTTATTTATTTATTTATTTATTTATTTATTTATTTATTTATTTATTTATTTATTTATTTATTTATTTATTTATTTATTTATTTATTTATTTATTTATTTATTTATTTATTTATTTATTTATTTATTTATTTATTTATTTATTTATTTATTTATTTATTTATTTATTTATTTATTTATTTATTTATTTATTTATTTATTTATTTATTTATTTATTTATTTATTTATTTATTTATTTATTTATTTATTTATTTATTTATTTATTTATTTATTTATTTATTTATTTATTTATTTATTTATTTATTTATTTATTTATTTATTTATTTATTTATTTATTTATTTATTTATTTATTTATTTATTTATTTATTTATTTATTTATTTATTTATTTATTTATTTATTTATTTATTTATTTATTTATTTATTTATTTATTTATTTATTTATTTATTTATTTATTTATTTATTTATTTATTTATTTATTTATTTATTTATTTATTTATTTATTTATTTATTTATTTATTTATTTATTTATTTATTTATTTATTTATTTATTTATTTATTTATTTATTTATTTATTTATTTATTTATTTATTTATTTATTTATTTATTTATTTATTTATTTATTTATTTATTTATTTATTTATTTATTTATTTATTTATTTATTTATTTATTTATTTATTTATTTATTTATTTATTTATTTATTTATTTATTTATTTATTTATTTATTTATTTATTTATTTATTTATTTATTTATTTATTTATTTATTTATTTATTTATTTATTTATTTATTTATTTATTTATTTATTTATTTATTTATTTATTTATTTATTTATTTATTTATTTAGGGTTGGGGTTGAAATACTGTATGGTCAAAATTCTGTTTTCAAAATACTGTATTTCAAAATACTGTATTTCAAAATTCTGTATGAACAAAATTCTGTATGAACGAAACTCTGTATTTCAAAATTCTGTATGAACAAAACTCTGTATTTCAAAATTCTGTATATCAAAATTCTGTATTTAAAAAAAATGGTTTTGATAATGTAAAAAAGTGCGCACTTTTTTACATTATCAAAACCATTTTTTTTAAATACAGAATTCTAACATACCACTTCTTTTATTTTTATATTTTACTGTCTCCTTGCATATCTACATAGATTTATAAAACATAAACCGATGTTTTGGTCTGTTTTTGAAAGTTCAAAAACAAGAACAGAAGTGTTTCCGAGGACCCAAAACAGCGTTGAGGCATGGCATCGCCGATTAAAAGTCTTGGTTGGGAGGAAAAAGCCGGGCCTGTATAAACTTATCAGCGACCTGAAAAAGGAGCTAATTTTTACTAAAGCACAGGTGGAAAGGGTTAGGAATGGGGAGCACATTAAAAAAAACAAAAAAACAATACTTAAAAACATATTATGCGAAAGAGGCCCGATTTAAGCAACGTTGCTTATTTAAGGCGAATAGCAAAAAGTTTGCTTTTGTTTTAAATAATTCTGTTATGCTTATTTGTTATTTTTATGTTTATTGTTTATTAAATTTCTTTGAAGTATTAAGTTTACTGTTATGTTTTTGTTAAATTATGTTCCTAAATGATTTCCAATTTTTGTTTTTTTTCCAATAAATTTAAAAAGTTGCTTGCTTTTTCTTATGCAAACACTTTTTCAAAAAATAGAATTGGGTATAAGCAGCTATTCGGAAAACAGAATTTTGCACATACAGTATTTTGAATATACAGCATTTTGGATATACAGCATTTTGGATACACAGCATTTTGGATATACAGCATT